>JAOVVB010000050.1:20676833-20691777 GCA_028570985.1 Heterobranchus longifilis | reverse complement strand
CACACACACGCACACACACACACACACACACACACACACTCACACACACACACACACACACACACACACGCACACACAGTGATGTCAGGAGGTGTCTCCGTGTCCTCAGTGTGCGGGACGAGGCCGTACCGGAGCTCTCGTATCGTCGGCGGTCAGGCGTCCCGGGAGGGGGAGTGGCCGTGGCAGGTCAGCCTCCACATCAGAGGGACGGGTCACGTGTGCGGAGCGTCGGTGCTCAGCAACCGCTGGCTGCTGACCGCCGCCCACTGCGTCCAGGACAACGGGCCAAACAAGTACGAGCTCCACACACACACACAGAGTTCAAAACATCCAGACACGTTTTCTTCCTCCTGCGGCAGCCGTGACCTCTGACCTCCCACGTGTGTGCGTGCGTGTGTCGCTGCAGGTACTCTCAGGCCGACCAATGGGAGGCCTTGCTGGGTCTGCACGTGCAGAGTCGGACCAACGAGTGGACGGTGAGGAGGAACGTGAGGCGCATCATCGCTCACAAAGACTACAACTCCTTCACCTACGACAACGACGTGGCTCTGATGGAGCTGGACGCCAACGTCACCCTCAACCAGAACATCTGGCCCATCTGCCTGCCCTCGCCCACATACCATCTCCCAGCGGGCCAAAGGGCCTGGATCACCGGCTGGGGCGCCACCAGAGAGGGAGGTCCGTGAAACACGCTGGACGACGGTTGTGTAATCAAAGCTTCACGCTTTTCAGTTTGTTTGAAAAGAATCCTGGTGTTTCAGGTCTGGCTGCGACCGTCCTGCAGAAGGCCGAGGTCCGGATCATCAACAGCACCGTGTGCAAGAGTCTGATGGACGACGAGGTCACAGACAGGATGCTGTGTGCTGGAGTCCTCAAAGGAGGCGTGGACGCCTGTCAGGTAACACACACACACACCACACACACACCACACACACACCACACACACACACACACACACACCTTCGTGCTTTGCTCTAGTTTTAGGCTGAGGCTGTTCATGGACTTCTGTGTGTTCTCGTGGTCCTCCCGTTGCCTCTTCAATGCAGACGTCTTGCGCTCCACCTCTGATTTGACCTCATTTAGTGCCTTGTTAATACGTCGGTTCTCCAACTTCTCCAGTTGCAGGTGGTCCTGAGCCTCCACGAACGCATTATACAGCTAGCAGGGAGCAAACACAGTTAGTTAAATAATCATCCAGGCATGTTCTCTGACCAGAACAGCGGCTATTTTAGAGTGCCTAAAGGATGAAAAGATGACATTTGATTTTGACTGGCTTACTTTTTATTTTACAAAGTGCATCACTCAATTGATTCAACAGTGGAGAATTTTAAGAGCAGCTACTGAATATAAAAACTTTTTTCATACCTCCATAAGCTTCATGCCAGGTTTCACAATCTTGGCCACTACAGCTGCAGTTGGAGACATTTTGGTCAGATCCTCTTCAGTGAGAGCTGGAACTCCTGTGCAAAAACAAAAACTAATTTCAAAACCAAAAAATGCCTCAAACCACCGTTTAATTTCAGTTAATGACACAGCCCTTCAGGGTTTCTGACACTACTACTAAAAAAAAAAAAAAAAACATCAGTAGCAGCCATCTTGAGATTGCAACCACTTTTTCAGCAAATAGTTGGGTGCAAGCATCAGAATCAGGTAGGAGATCATAATTATACATTTCAATTACATTTCCATAATTGTTTTATTAAAACCTATCCAACTATAAGTAAAAGTGTTCACATACAAAAGGGTGTTGATTAGCTGAACATTTGCATCTTAGCTCCTGGGCAAATGTTAAGCAAAAGTCTTTGTCTCAGATTCAGCAACACTGCATACCTCTCCGCTTGAAGTCTGCAAGGTGTGTGTTGGCGTTCTCCACCTCTTTCTCCAAATTTTTTATCTTCTCCTGCAGCTCAGCCTCGACTTTACCCTGGGAGTTCTCCAACTCGGATAGTTTCTTCTCAGTAATTTTGTTAGCTGTGGAAAGGTAAACACGTCCATCTATACATACTGCTTACAACCATTTTTTTTTTAAACATTAAAAGCCGTCATATTGGCAACTGCAATCAAAATTCTCGTACATTCCTGTGCCTGCTTTAGCAGTTTGGTAAGCTCCTCCACACCTCTGTTGAGTTCTGCGTTCTTAGTTTCAGAGTCGCCCGCTGCGCTCTGTAGAAGAAGAGAGTTTCAGAACAAAAAGCACTGTACACTCCAACACACAACACCCAGCAGGATGAATTAGGAACAAGTATATGTTGAGTAATATTTAAACACAAGCGTCAGGATGGACAACTATATCGTTTAAGTGTTTGTTAGATCACAATGCAGTACTCTTGTTTCATGAAAAAAAAAATCTGTATTTCTGTCTTAAAATAATCTCAGAAAACTGGCCATCAGCCACAACCAACTCAGAAGCCCACATCCAAAGATGTATAATGAAACTCTTTGAGCTTCAGGTTGCTACACTGTAAAAATACCTTAAAGAGGCAAATTATGAGGACAGCTTTATACCAGCACAGTAGCTCTAATGACAAGCTTAATGGTAAAAAAAATATACAAATCTCGCCTCAGAATATAACCCGAGCTATGAACCTGCTATATGTTGCAAGTTAGTGTTTAATTGAAAATAAACACTGATTCACATCAATGATTTATCCATTAAATATGAAATCACTTCCATGAATAACTAGCTGTTTTTAGACTATCTGACCTTGTATAAATTGCAGAGTCTTGTGTTGGCATTCAGCTCGTTGCGATATTTTTCCTCCATGGCAATGCGCTGATCTTTCTCCTGAGTCGAGAGGAAAAAGAGGGAAAAGTTCAAGCATAAAAAAATAAATAAATAAAACAAGCACACCTACCTCGCAGGGAGATGGCAATAAAACAATATTCAAGCATCATGGCATGCAGAGGGAAGCAGAAAATTTATATATAAAGCAAAGTTTTTCAAACAGCATCTCAGAGAAAAGCTAGTTTAGTGCTGTGACAATAATAATATTGATAGCAATAACGTTGAACTTACTGTTACGCCTTCAAAATAAAAAAATAAATATGTTAAATTTATGCTGTATAATGGTAAGTGAGATTGACCAAACAGATGTAATAAATACTAGTCATTTTATGTTAATGGTTCCCCTTGAAACATGCTATGCATAAGACCGAAACATCTTAAATTGTTTTATTTCTCTTATGGTGATTTACCACTAAACCAATTTTTTATAAAAATATGCTATAGTTATCATCCCTTTATAATTTTATTTACCAGTGTGGGATACATCACACACAAACACATGAGAAACTCATTAATTCCTGTTACAGCAGGCATAAATAGTCTTTCCCTAACCAGCCTCTCAGTAACCAGTAATTACAGTTAATAAACAAGATATTTTGTCATTACAGAGAAACAAATGCATGTCCCTGTTTACTACAGACTATCACAAAGCAACACTAGAAATAATTCCAAAGATGGTAAATAAATGATTATAAATGATTGTAGAGATATGAAAGCTGTTTAATTTGCCTGCATAAAATTCTAAATTTTGTGACCAAAAAAAAAGTTTATTTTTGTGGTTTTTATAATAAGTTGTATAAGGTTGTATTATGTTTCGACACATGTCCAGAGCAGCTTTGTGGTACATTTCAACAGAACATTGACTCTACTGTCAGAGCCACCATAATAGAAGACCTTCAATCAGATTTGAGATATATTTGTGGTATAATTTACTTTTATTCCACACTTTTATGACTGAAACCTTGTGTGACCAAAACTCTTTTCAGCTACATCGACCAACCTCATTCAGTTTGCTCATCAAATCCTCCGTGGTCTTCTGCAGGTTTTCACTTGTTTTCTTGAGTGTCTGGACTTCATCCTGAAGCCTGGTTACCTGGATAAAATGGCATTTGCATGAGTTACAGTCAGATGATCACTGATGCGATAAAATGTGACGCAGAAATGTGATGGGTAAGGCAAAGGTAGTTTACCTCATCAGTCTTGCTCTCTAAAGAGCATCTAAGTTGGAGGATCTCTTTACCCTTCTCTTTTGTCACTGTGAGAAGCTCGTCCGTTTTGCTTTTCAACTCGGAGTTCAGCCATGTATTCTGGTTCTGAAGAAGCTCCTTTTCTTGCTCCATTCGCTTCTCCAGGTGCTGCATTGTGACAAAAACAGAGCTCAATATATTAAACACTCATCTCAAACAAACACCTTCACAACCTGTCCATTCGTCAAAGAGAAACTGAAAAGCTAAACAACCTCTGAAGTGAGCAGTACATTGTGGTATAGAATAACAAAAGAAAAATGATTAATCTCTGCAACCATTCTGTCAGAGAAATTTTACCTTCCCATTTTTATAAACTATTTAGCCTGCTCAAGCACTAACAACACATATGCTTTAAAAAAAATCTGTAACGATATCAAATGCTGAACATGCCTTTAATAGTGCAAAATACATGAGAGAACTGATCATGTTTACCTGAATAGAGAGTTCAGATGACTGAAGCTCATCCAGTTTCATCTGAAGCTCCATCTTCACTGTGCTGGTTTCCTCCAGTTTCTCACCGACACGCTTAAGATCCTCTGCAGATAAAGCAACTTATATGCTTAATAAATATAAAACAGTTTTATATACACCAGAAGAAAATGATTACATACAAAGTAAGCACATGCAGCAAAATAAACACAATACCTGTGAGATTTTCCATCTCTCGTGATTTCTTTTCGAGCAAGCGGGAGAACTCTCTGTTTTCTGCCTCAATCTCATATTTAGCTTTTGGAGGTTTATCCTGAAACAAGCAGATTTTTCATTGCAGGAGTTTGGCAGATATTTCTGTCTTTAACATAAATGTTTTTCGTTTATTGTAACAAAGCACATACATAGATCAACAACAACATTAACTTTAAACCCAAATCACATCAACAGTCAGGAATTATTCACAATCCCTTCAGGCATGTATCCTTTCCCATTAACCTGACTCTCGCACCCTTCACAAAGCAAGAACGCCCTTAAGATTTTCCCCTCTGATCCTAGCAGTTGTTTTGTTCAAGGTAAGAGAGAAATGTTCCCAACTGCCCATGAAGGTGTGATGGTGCCCATGAAGGTGTTTTCCATTGTGTTACTGTCACTTCATGCCAGCAAGCCTCACACCTATAGGTCAAAGCATTCGCAGTTTGTGCAAGAATCAAGCACAATGATGTCATGAACAAATCGACAATTACCTTGTTGCCAACTAATTTAATTATTGATTTTAGTTGATAACGCCGATTAATAATTGCACCCCTAACCATACCAAAAAAAGGGGGGGGCATAAAGATAAATAAGCCATGAGCCATACCTGCTGCAATGTTTCTTCTTCATCATCAGCTGCTTTTAGTTTCTTGAGTTCTTCAGCTAAAAGGGATGAGCGTATTGTTGCTGGATTAACACAGTGATCTGGGAGAATTACATCACAATCTAACTACAGTCCCGTAAACCATAAATCCCAATACGGTCATACAACACCCAACAACATCTGCCATCCTGGACGATATGTTACATCAATATTTCATGGTTTAGGATTGTGACTGGAAAATATAATCACAAATACAACTTTAGGGTTGTTTTTAATTTTCAGACTGTTCATTACTAAATTCCCCACACCAAACATAATGAAGTGACTCTTCTTTAGTTAAAAACAAGGTAAAGATGACGCGCAAGCTGTTGTGAAGCAGCATTCGCTCACCGAGTCGGCAGTTCTCTTCTTTAAGAGTCTCACTTTCTTTACTGTGGGACACAAGATGTTCCTGCAGCTCCAGAATTTTCCTCTCAGTGCTGGCTGACTGTTGCTCTGTACAAATACACAAACAGGATGTTACAATCATGGCAAACAGCAAGCAATAATGGGTGATCAATTTATATTTTTATATACATCAAGCACGTCATCTCTCGTATAATATTACTTAAATAAATTATAATGACATCATGCAGCATCTTTCTGAGCATCCTTTAAGCTACATTTTCCAGTCAGGAGCTGGGTGACTGTTAGTCTGGAAATTATTCATCAGGGAATATGAATTCAAATGAACAAGACTCTGAGCACTGAAACACAGCTCTGACATGCCATTTCCAAATTCTGTTTTTGTTTTAAATATAGGTTGAATGTTATAGGATTGTCTAGCACACAAAAGTCCTTTTAGGCATTAATAAAGTACTATCTATGTACCTGTATATCTATTTATCTATATAGCCATTAGATACAGTTGCACATGAAACTATACAACCCCCGATTAAAATAATTTTGGGGGGCAAAATTACTAACTTGCAGCTGTTTAAATAGCTCAACACAACTAATATAACATGTTTTTTTTTTTTCAAAGTCAACATAAAATGCTACTTTTAACTACTACAGCATCAACATTATTTAACCTCTTGATGAGAAACATCTTCAGTACTTAATAGAGCCCCCTTTAGCTATTATGACCTGCTGCAAACGTGACATATAGCCAGACACTAGCTTCTGGCAGTGTTTCTGAGAGATCTTAGCCCATTCCTCAACTTTGATTTTGCATGCTTATTTTGTTTATTGGATTTAAGTCAGGCATCTGTGATGGCCAGTCTGGAACCCTCCAGGAAATCTCAAACCCTCCATCTGAAACCAAGCCTTTGTGGAATTTAAAGTATACTTGGGGTCATTGTCATGTTGGAAAGTCCAATTGCACCGAAGTTTCAGCTTCCTCAAAGATGGCATGACATTTTCTTCAAGGTTACTTGATTGAATCCATCTTGCATTCTACATGCTGTAAGTTTCCAGTGCCAAAGGAAGCAAAGCAGCTCCAGAGCATCACAGAGAAACCACCATGCTTCACTGTAGGCAGGGTGCACGTTTTTGCACTTTTCGTTCTTTCTCCTCCAAACTTAACACTTATCTTGAGCACAAAAATGTTTAGGGAATAGGAGCCGAATTTTCTTGTGTTTTAGGGTCAGTAGCGGGGTACGTCTTGGAGTGGCCTTCATTGTTCAGTATACACCTTATAGTGCAGATTGAAAATTCAGTGACTGCTGCCACAAATCTTTCTGCAAGTCCTTTGCAGTCAATCGAGCTATTTTTCAACACTTGCCTCCTCAGGAGGATTGTAGCAGCAGGTGACAGCTTCCTCTTTCTGCAACATACAGGGAGAGTAGTATCCTTTAACTCTGAACTTGCAAAATAGGCTTCCTAGTTTTTTTCAAGAAACATTTAGTACCTTTACTATTTTTTTTTTTTTTGTATATACTTGTCCTTGTTTGGGCAAGGTGATGATCTCTTAACTTTATGGACAAGTCTCTTGACGATTTTTGACATGCAGTCAAACATCTCCATCAACAAGTCTCTAGAAAGTTCAGGCATTTGATGCGTTCTAAATGAAGTACACCTAAGACATCTAATCCGTGCTTAAGACAACACCTGATTTACAAATTTGTGCTCTAATGTGGGATTTCATTCAGATTCAGGAATAATCCAGAAACTGCAATAATCATTAAAAGGGGCCACTTGGTATATTAGTTGTGTCGAGCTATTCAAACTGCTGATTTATTACAAACAGCTGCCAGTTGGTAATTTTGACCAAATAGGGCCAATAGTTTCCAGTGTACCTGTAAATGTTCAGGAGCAGTAGATAACTTAACGCCAACAAAATAGGGTCCTGTCTTTTAACCCTGAGTTCAATTATATATTATATATAAGCCATTGTGTTAAATGTGGCGCGAAACATCTTCCATACATTAGTTTAATGACCACGAGACCAGTTATTTAAAAAAGTGTTAGTGTTAGTTTTGCACTCGCTTCACGCTAACTTGCACGTGAAGCCTCTCTCTCTGCCCCTCTCTTTAAATAATAACGACTTTCAGGCAGTTAGTTAGCTTAGCCTAGCCTAGCCTAGCCTTCTCACCGCAGTCCGCTTTAAAGCTCTCATGGCTGGTCTTCAGCGCCTCCAGCTCCGTCTGTTTGCCCGTGAGAAATCTCTCGAGTTTGTTCTGAGCAGCTTTGGTCAGTCTGCTGATCTCATTCTTCTCCAGCACTTGCTGCAATGCCGTCGCCATGATTTTAACCAGAAAAGAGAAAAATAAGCACGCTAACGAAATGTTAGCTGAAGCCCGAACGGCTTCTTGACGTCAACCGTCGCAGTTTAGGGACGTAGACGGTGCGTGCGTGCACGCGCGTCATTCGGCATTTCTGATTGGCCAGTTCGGACCAATCGAAAACGTTGCACGAGCAGCGTGCGCCCTCTGCTGTCTATAATTTTTTTACCTGTCCAATCCAGGCATTTTCTTTTGGATGACGTGTATTTTATGCTGTGACGCGCGTGGTTTTTTTTTTAGCCGTATCCCAAATGCCTCTTTACTCCCTACTATCGTACAGTGTAAAATAACGGCAATCTACACAGCAGGTAGTGCACTAATTATTTTATTTAATTGCATTTGTATTTAAGCCACGTAGCCACAAGTATCAAGCTAACATTGTACATTCATGTTGCCAAGAAAGACAAGAAGCATATGAAATATAATCAGGTCAGTAAAAAGGTAAAAATATTATAATGTTAGTAAAGTATTTTTTAATAGAAATCATAGATTAGAAGCATGCACTGTTTTGTAAAAGGCTACATAATCGTGTGAAAGAGGTCTAAGAGGTGTCTATGAGTATAAATGATTTTGTTAAAGCAACTTGATGCTTTTTCTGTCATTTTGTTTGTTGCTTACGTACACACTGACAATGTTAACATGAATAAGTTGTTTTTAATAGCTGTCCTCTTAAAACACAAGCACACTGGTCAGATTATGTCTCATATTATGCATTAGGAGCTAAACTATACAAACAAAAGTATTTGGCCAAACCTGTTAATTCAATAATTGGTGTTTCAGTCAGATCTCTTTTCCCCAGTGAAGCTCAATCTAAATGCTCCAGCATACCAAAGCATCTTGGACGATGCTACGCTTCCAAATTTGTGGCAACGGTTTGGGGAAGTCCCTTTTCTATTTCAGCATGACTGTGCCACAGTGCATAAAGCAATGACTATAAAGTTAAGTTCAGCATTTATTCGTCACATATAAATTACTGCGCAGTGAAATTCTTTATCTGTTTTGTTATTCTGGGATTAGAGCGCAGGGTCAGCTATTTTACAGTGCCCGTGGACCCGACCGGGTTAAGCACCTTGATCAAGCGCCCAACAGTGTCAAGCTAGCAGAGCTGGGGCTCCAACCGTAAGTCTTTCAGTAACGCAGAGCCTTAACACACTGAGCCACCCCTGCCCCATAAAGACATGCTTTTATGAGTTTGGTGTGGAAGAACTTGACTAGCCTGCACAGTCCTTGAGTCCTGACCTCAACCCCATCCCACCTTTGGGATGAACTGGAATGGAGATTGCGAGCCAGGCCTTCTCATCCAACATCAGTGCCTGGCAGCATCAGGCACTCGTACTCTACAGAATGAATAGGCACGAATTCCCAACAACATTCCAAAATCTTGTGGACAGCCTTTCAAGTAGTATGGAAGCTGTTATGGCTGCAAAAGGGTGACCAACTCCATATTGAAGTATTGTGCTTGGATACAATTTCATTGCAAGTTTGGCCAAATAATTTTGTCCATATAGTGTATTAAGTCCATACTTATACTGGTTTGTTCTGATGGTCTGTTGAATGCGCAGGATGGGTAGAGGCTACATTGTTGAGGAGTGCGTGGAGAAGTACCTATCTAACCTTTCAGCAGTTGCTGGGTCATGTGAGACTGGACTGTTCATCGGCCAGGTGAGAACATTAAACACACACACACACAGTACCAGTCAAAACAGGATCTTTTGATAATATTTATCACATTTGTCACACTTTATGTCAGGATCAAGCTTGTGTCAGTCAATGTCACTGATGCATTGTATTATAAACAACGTCAGACCCTATCTGAAATCGAGCCAGCATTTTAAACCAGTACCAGACCTGATGTAAGTGTATAATAAGAATGATGCACCACTAAGTCTGTGTAGCAGCATTACGATACTTAAATAAATACTTGGGGAAAGTCAAACTGGGACTTTTGACTGTGCAGAATAACAAACAAACTCTCTTTATTAGTTGATATAATCTCCTGTTACACTAGCGCACTTATCCCAGATTTCCCAAAGTTATGATCTTTAAGTTTGCAGTAATTAATGCAGTTTATAGTAACCAATACACATATATCCGTCACCCTTTCCACTCCTCTCTGTTTCCACTTAGTGTTCAGCACAGAGGGACTTTGTGGTTCTGGCTGTGCGGACGCCTCACAGAGACACAGATGCACCCACAGAGAGCCGGAGCACCCCAAGCTCCCTGGACAGCATTGATGTGGAGTGGGTAGCTGAGCATGCCAGACAGGTGGGGACCATATGCAAGCCACAGTTACTGATCTTATGTGTATGTGTGCGCCTAGTAACAATACGTCAGACAGAGTGGGTTTGCTTTTATTTTGCTATTCATCTGAAAGTCGTCCTCAGCAAATGGCCCAAGAACTCAATATGTATTCACAGCTGTTATTCTATTCTAGGTTTCTCGGATGCTCCCTGGAGGTGTAAGTGTTCTGGGTTTGTTTCTTATCGCACCTCCTGAGGCGTCAAAAGAAGCCCAGAACACGTTAAAAAAGGTGAGCGTTCACTGAAAAGATGTCAACACCAAAAGACAGCAAAATTGCAGATATCGTAGTGCAAAGTTTCTAAAAGTACTACATTACTACTATAGCTCTCTCTCTCTCTCTCTCTCTCTCTCTCTCTTCTAATATTATGTGTGTTTCTTTAGCTTGTCTTTGCTATGGATAAATCCTTATCCAAAAGCAAACTATGGGATCCATCCGAGGATGATGTGACTGAGCGCATCACCCTGCATATCTGTTCGAAAACAAGGAAGTATCCTTACTCGTGTGAGAACAAACAAATGTTTGATGAAGATGAAGTTAATGTCGCAGACATCAACAGCATCTGGAATATTTTTTTTTTTACTTGTTGCAATGAAATGTTGTAAATCCTCCTTAATTTCCTGCAAACAGAGCCATCTGCAAAACTTTTGATGTTAAAGATCCAAAGGTATGCCAATCTAGACTGCTCATACAGCCATATCCCCCTGATTTTCTTTTACTCCATCCTCATTCATGTTCATCTGAATCTTCCTTCAGTGTTCAGCGAAGCCTGCAGATTGGAGGTACCAGAGTGGCATCTCATCCTCATGGCATGTGATCACCTGCAATGTGCAGCTCGATGTGCAGATCCCTGTGACCTCCGAAAATGTCGACATGTCCATAAAGGTGAAGTGTTCTGCGGCGTCCACAAAGCATGACTTCAGTCATCTCTGATAAAATAATCTTGAGCGGAAGTTGAGCACTTTAGGTGCAATTATAGAGTTTGAGCTTTACAAGTTGCATAAATTCCAATATTCAGGTGAAGATGTATACAGTTTCGGTACCACATGTGGAAGTGACGCAAAAAGAAATGGAAAGATTCTCAGGAGTGGGCAAACTCAGAAGCTTGGTCAGCCAGGGCAAGGTGCTTGTGGTAGAAAAGTAAAAAGTTCATTTGGTTTGAATGGTCGATGCTTCATTATAGTTCAGTGCAACTCAATGCTGCAGCTCTAGTGCTTGCTCCTCCTTCTCAATTCACACTGGTGCACACACTGGCAAAGGAGTGATATAGATGCAGAAGCCCATTTAACAACATAATACATACACAACAGATGCTCTTTTCTGAAGAAAAAGACTATCATGAGCTGTTTTACAGTTCTAAAGTTATCCTACTGTATGTCAACTACTACTATTTAAGGACACTGGTGGCTCACTGGTAGGTTTCTTGCCTACCATACAAAAGGCCCGGGTTCAATTCTCACCCAATCTCCATCCCCAGCCACTGGATGCAGTCCCCCTCCCAAGCCCAGATTAATTAGGAGGGTTGCGTCAGGAAGGGCATCTTGGGTCAAACAAGTTGCGTGTGGATTGGATGGTTCGCTGTGGCGACACCTCGATGGGAGCAGTCGAAAGACACATACCACTTTTTTTAGCCAATCATATTGGATATCTGTGCAATCAGTTCATAAATATTTGTCTATCCCTGAGTTCATACCACCCAAAAAATCTATGTGTTACAAGTGAAAAAGACTTGAGACACTCTTTTCTGTAGCTGTACTATATTTTACAGCCCCAAGATGAAAGTAATTACAGATTCAGGTTCTCAGAGACTTTAAGATATAATGGATTGTTTGGGTAATATTTCACCTTTTGTTATATGCAGCTGCTTGACAGTTAAATTGCTAAATGAGATTGATTGCTGTGTGGTACTGTATGTTTTAAAGGACGGACTGAGGACATGGGCTAAACAGATCATGGCTGCTCTCTGTCTCATAAATGGCAAACCTGTAACAGATGACACAGAGCTCCTGTCAGGGCCGGTGAGTTGTTTTCCCTTTTTTTTTTTTTTTTTACTTAAGGCTATTTTGGATAATAGCCGACTGTTTTTACCCTTCACAGTGACAGCTCGGGCCAAAGTCGGTCCAGGCGTTTTGCACAAAAGTCTTGAACCACCTCTCATTTCTTCATGTTAACTTAAATTGAATTATGTATATTAAAGTAAAGCAATGAAACAAATGTTTTACAGTGACAGGCTGCAGAGTGCTACAGATACAATACAAAAATTGATTGTTTATGTAACAACTCCAGTAGCAACCTCATTTCCCTTCTTTTCTGTTCTATTCACTCAGTATTCAGCATCAGCAGTATAATAATCACCGGTCTGATCATCTAGACCTGTTTCCTACTGGTTCATGTCTTACTGTAGTTGGACTGTAGTACTGGAAGTTAAATGGTTTTTATGTTTGAACTTTTTTTCAAAAAATACCTGTTTATTCGCCGTATACAACGCTGCCTACTGTTACAAGTTGCTTGAAGAACTGCTTCTGACATGCTCGCAGTATGATATAAAAGTTGAGGATGGCGCTGCCTACTGTTACATTCAGTGAGGAACGCCTGTGGCAGAAATACCTGTGCAAACTCAAATACATGTATTCTGTATATATAGTATATATAATGTTTTATATTCATATAGATTATTCGTAGATCACTGTGTGGCTTAATAAACAAAAACATTTCTCTGAAACTGATCTGAACTGGATTGAAAATGAAAGACAAAAACTTAAGGGGAAATCTTAAACCATTTAATAAAACCGAATAGTTGGAGTGTATTGCAAACCTGCCCACTTTCAGACATTTTGCAAAGGAGCGCTGGATTACAGTGCAAATAAGAATGTGATTAAAATGCTGTTTATCCTCTTGCAGTGCTCACAGAAACGTTAAAGTCATTTGAGCAGCAGGACCTGAACTGTGAAAATGGTGTTTGTGAAAAATTCCAACGAGGTACTTTAGACAACCAATTCTAAATTACTTCTACAATTCTGCTACAGATTCCTGTCTTGCATGGAGTGACACCAGACTCTGTGCTCAGGAAAGAAAGTTATTCAAGTTAAACCTCCTATTTGTTAAGATACTAATCTGTAGTGCAGACTCTAGTTCTCTAGTCTCTAGATTTCTACTCTAGTCGCTCTAGTTGATCGACTAAAAGTAGAAATCTGCCATTTTGAGTTTTGCTTTAAGTTCTTTATATAATATCAGTGTTTGTTTCCTGATGAAGAAAAAGGGCACAAAGGCGAGCCAGCAGCAGACGGTTCGAGCGCAGATCCTCGTCTCATCTGTGAGTAGACATGGATAATTTAAGTTCCTTGTTGTGTGTGGTAATGCTTGGTTTAATTCAGTGTGTGAAAATGATGCAGGATGCAGATGCAGGGCAGATGTCCACCGCTGTGGTGCAGGACTGCAGCGGCTCAGTGTGTGTAAGAGGAGCCGTTCACTGCAGAGCTTACATTCACCCCAACAAACCCAAAACCCGACATGCCGCCCTGGTGAGCACAACAGTGTCTGTTACATCAGTGATTTTTATTTTATTTTTTTTTTTTTATTCAGCCATGTTAAGCTTAGAATCTGACCAAAAGGTCACATGGGTTTAAGTGCAAGTTTTTCATTTAATGTACATTACTGTAACTGGTATATCCAGTATGTGAATAAATTATTATACAGTATTTTCAGGACCTTTGTGTGACATAAAGGAAAGTAGTGAGATAAAAAAAGAGTTCATTAAGTATTTAACATAACAATCTGAGATGAAATTCACTTTTAACCATGTTTTTCTTAAGATTGCATGATATTATTATGATTCCATTTTTTTTTTTCAATTTTATATAGAAACTAGAGCTTACCTGCGGCTCTGCCTGCGTGCAGATCCTGACGCCTGCATGTTACCATTACTTGCGAATGGAGCGTGCGGTCAACTCGCTGCCGCACCTCACGCTGCTTCAATGTTTTGGCAGGCCTTACTTCTGTCTGTCGTACGCGTTGTCGCAGTAGACGCGTTGCAGTCTGATTCAGGGTTTCGTTCGCTTTTTGTCTGCGTCGTCGCTGTAGACACACTGCAGTCTGATCCATGGTTTCAGTAGCTATGAGCTCGGCCTGACGTACCCGTTTTCACTGCAGACAACGGTGCCTACTCTTATAGTCAGTGAAGAACGCCTGTGACACATTCAGCATGACAAAACTTGATGATGATGTAAAAGACACGCTTGTGACAGAACTACCTATGCAAATACCTATGCAAATACAGGGGTTGGACAATGAAACTGAAAATGCCTGGTTTTAGACCACAATAATTCATTAGTATGGTGTAGGGCCTGCTTTTGCGGCCAATACAGCATCAATTCTTCTTGGGAATGACCGGTACAAGTCCTGTACAGTGGTGCATTATCATCCTGATACACAGCACCGGCTTCAGGATACAAACCATTGGGTGCACATGGTCCTCCAGCATGGTTCGATAGACCTTGGCAGTGACGCACCCATCTAGCACAAGTATTGGGCCTGGGGAATGCCATGATATTGCAGCCCAAA
>JAOVVB010000050.1:20650724-20665963 GCA_028570985.1 Heterobranchus longifilis | reverse complement strand
CAGCTGATGGTCGACTTTTGAACTTTTTCTCCGTTCCACACTCTGACGTTTACTCTCAGGCCTGTAGTGATGAATCCACCAGTAATGATTCTCTTCAAGAAACTTCGGTTAATGCGTTTGTTTTAACTCCAGGTTCACTCTCAGACCTCAAAAAAACAATCACTGCACGCTGCTCTTCTTTCATGCAAATCACAAGTTGCGCGTCCATTTTTGTTCGCAGTTACCAAAGTACCACATTCACACCTGCACAGCAGTGACTGGGGAGACAGTGGTGTCTGTTTTTTTCTTTTTTCTCACTTTGTACTTTAAGTCATAAAAGCCCAGACCCATTTTATCCTTTACGGGATATATGACAGACCAAATCAAGCCCGTGGAACACATTTTAAAAGACGTCACATGGCATTTTCCCTGACAGTGTTAGATTTAAAAGCCCTACATATGTCACAGCAATAGTTTTATTTATTTTATATCAATTTGTTTAAAAAAAATGCAGCCAGAACAGGTTAAATATAAATAACAGGTTATTACATAATTAGAGATGTTAAATAGGATAAAACTTACTTTCAGTAGAAAAAAAATCTTTTTAGCTAGTTCTGTCACATGTGCTACCAGTGACACAACCATTTTGAAAATGTTGCCCGGGGTACACAAATTCACAGTCACATAACTGCACCAAGTTTGTTCGATGTTACTTAGGGACTTTGTGAGTTAAAGGAAAAAAGCTGAATACGGAACTTTTACAGAACTTTTAAAGGGTTTATGACACCTGTGTCACTGCAAGTCCTTATGGGCTACATAAATCTAGGTCATGAACATCATTACATGCTAAGGACAGTAAGGATCAGACAACAGTTAGGATCTCTCGGACTCCCCTCAGAAGCTCGTACATTGCGACAATGCAACAAATGGTCGAAGAAGGTAGCCTCTTCACAAATGTAAACACGAGCCGCATAAGAGGATCCCATGGCGCATGTCGAATGGCATTTAATGGATGTTGATCCCTTATCATGCATTTATTTACCCTTGCACAATCACATCCTTTCTTCAACATGTCTTCAGACAGCTTTGTTTCCCAGAGCACACAAACAGCTGGTCGTTGACCTGCCAGCTGGCAGTCACTTCCATATAGCACTTGGCTGGCTCAAATGCCAATGCTGGAAGCCTGGTACTGTACGTACGCATTAACCCACCTCCTGATATTCCCTAGATGTTCCCTGGTACACTGGACTGGAAGGCACTAGATCCTTGTAATGCAGAAGGGTATCTGTATCTATAGAGTTTCAAGAAGGTGAACTGGACCAGAAAGAAATGAGTTCTCTGGGTGTTTGGCAAAGTCAAAGCAGCTCGACGGTTTGCAATCTTTAACCTTTGGAATCATTCCGCATTCGAGTGCAGTAGTGGTGTTGCCTCACATCCTCACATCTCCAGGGTCCTGAGCTCAAGGTCAACGTCTGGTGTTTAACAACTTCTTCCCATGTTTGTGTGGGTTTCCTCTGGTTTCCTCCAACCTCCCAAGGCCTTGCTACTACCTACAGTAGTGTGGCTTGTTTCAAGCGGAAGGAGCAGATAGCGCTGTCCTCCGAGTGTGTTACGCCGTCCCCAACGGTGTGTAAGCGAGCAGTTCGAAAAGATGCGGTCAGCTGGCGTCACGTGGTTCGGAGGTAGTAGTAGCTTAATGTGGGAGCCCCCTAGTGACGGGGAGGAATTGAACACGATTAAATTAGGAAGAAAATTGAGGGGGAAAAAATGCATAATGTTCTTTTTGTCAATGGATAGAGGTGGAAATGGGAATGTCTTTTTTGTGGTACTCACATATAAGAAACAGATACAACAGACACAGATCAGGTGAAAAATGTTGGAGTTTTTCTGCAATATTTACAAATTTATTTTGAGACTCCATTTATTTCCAGTGTCGTTAAACCCAGAAACCACTTTGATTTGTTTACTCTTTAGATGCTTTTGTAACTTTTGCTGTGCATCATAAAAAGAGCCTCTTCAATCCCTGAAGTGAGGAATTATTTCCACTCATAGGTCAATTTATAGAGCTGCATTAACACATGTCTAAGTGTAATAACATCGCCCACTCTTTGTGAGTAAACAGGATTAACCAACTATTCATCCTGAAGAGATGTCTCAATATCTTTAGTGGAACTATAGAAGGCGTGGTGGCTGTAAATGTGCAAGCCTTGATGAAATAGATAAATAGATATAAAGGATAAATGGTAATAAATGACATAAAATGGCTTTTTCTTTGTAAAAAAAATTGACTTTTATTAAAAACAATACAAAATCTTCAATACAAAAAGTTTTTTATGTTAAAAAAACATAAAAAAGCAGATATTTAAAAATCATATGTTTGGTATTTTTAAATATGTTTGCCACAAAACAAATTAATAAATAAATATTTAAATAAATAGCATAGGGGTTTGATTCATCACATCCATTTACGTGTCTTGTGCCCTGGGATAGGTTCCTGACACTATTCCCCCCCCCTTCCCCCCAAGCCCCATGAACCTTATTTGACATTTAAATAAATAATATAATAAATAACAAACAACTAAAAACTATTTTACAATACTTCTGTAAAAAATTGTAAATAGTGCACTTGTCGTTTGTTAAAGCTCTGAAGTCCGTTCTTTTAGTAAGACAGTGGGATTGACGTCACCTTCTTGTGAAGGAGTTGAATTCAAGTTAATATCTGCTAAATTGTACACTTTGTCCTCAGGCACTTTAAAGGACACGAAAGGGCATGGTCCTTTAACATTGAGGCACACGAGCTTCCTCAGAGAGGCGGTGTTTACAATGTCAAATCCTACTTTACCCCCAAACGTACTGGGCATCCAGTACTGAGGGGAGCAGATAGGATTTCCCAAAAGCCCTTTGAGGGAAAAGGGGGCACCCATCTCGACCATGGTCTCTCCAAATACAGCATTGTGTCTTGGTTTTTCCACCAAAAGACCAGTGTAGAGCTCAACGGAGTTCACATCTCCATACAGACTCTTCAGATCTGCTGCAAGTTCTTTATCTCCTAAAACACACCAGACAGGGATTTAGATTATTAGAAATCAGTTTGATTTTATAGTACAAATTTCATCTTCAGTCAGTGTTTCAGGTGCCAATGGTGAATTCCATTGCATTTATTCCCTTTTTTATAACTGTGGTAGGCTGTCCGGTCAACATTCACACACATAAACACACACACACACACACACACACACACACACACACACACACACACTACGAACAATTTGGGAACGCCAGTTAACCTAATCTGCATGTCTTTTGGACTGTGGGAGGAAACCGGGCTACCCAGAAGAAATGAAAAGGCATGGTCCCCCATGCCCTTATAATATAATGTGTTATAATATAATGACAACAAGGCTATAAGATTAGCACCATAGGCTATGGGATTGTTAAAGCAGGGTGGTCTTTGTTTAAACAAATCATGATAATGAATGCCTCACCTGTCAATTCTTCAAAAGAAGTGTATGGCTCCATGTTGAAACGCTTCCTGTAAGCATTAAAGGACTGATAGCGTGTCTCTCTGCTGTGCTCCAGGATTTTAGTAGCCATTACCTGCACTCCAGCAGGCAGATTCCTTCCACCAGAGATCTGAAGAGATACAAGATAAAGTCAGGATTTTAACTGAATAAAGGTTGCCTGTTTTATCTTGGAATTGTTTTAATGGCTGTGGAAAGTAAATGTATCTCTAAATTTCTTTATAGATCGATATCTCCTGTGTGTATAAATTAAACTATCCTGTTACTTATTAAAGTTGCAGTTTGGGATTTTTGCATAGGGAACTTTGTCAAGCCTCAAACGCAGTCCAGTAAATGGTGGAAAAGTATTTTTATTTTACCTATAGTTTCCAACTTAAATAAATAAAAAAGTGATTGATATGATGAGATACCAACCCTGCCAGCTTGCTGTTTGCTGAAAGACTCCACCAGGTTGCCGATCCCATACTGTGCCACTATGGAGTTGTTGAAGAGAAACTGGGAGTGTGTATAGACCTGGTCCTGGATTTGAAAGGTGTCAGGCATGAGCGGGTGCCAGTGGTACAGCGTGTTGAATTCAGATGCAATGCGGTTCTGATACTGGAAACTCTCGCCGAAAAGGAGCTCGGGGTCAAATTTAAGCTTGAGGTTGTAGCCGCTCAGGTGCTGAACATAGTCCTCAATCACGATTTTGATGGTCTCACCTAAAGGAGATTAAATATTATGTGATCTAAGTTTTATGCTCTTAATCTCTTTAGATTTTACAATTATACAAAAATACTATTCATTTTGTAATCCTATCATGTATTTTGTTCATTGTTGTAAGAAATATCAACAAGAGTTGATGGAGCCAATAAGATTAAACGACAATTATCTATTAATCTAAATTTTACTGAAAGTAGATGTAAGTAGCTAGAAAGTCGCAAATATTTAACATCCAGCCTGGAGGTTTGCTCACCGATCAGTATAAGGCGTGCAGTTTGGAAAAGACGCTCATCGTCCCAGATGGGATGCTCCTGCTTCAGGCTGTCACACACCCGGTTATGCTCTCTGAGCCAGATAGTGGCATACATCATGAGGCCTGGGACCAGGCCGAACGCTTCATGGCCCACTGCGAATCGGAACTCCTCACGAACGTGAGGTGGGTAGTGCATCTCGACCTGAATGTCTTTAACCAGAGGGGGGTACACCTCCCCGTCCAGAACCTGAGATGACAGCAAATTTAAGATTATATACGTTGTATCACATTTAAACATAAAAGGCTAATTCATCTTCTCAGAGAACTTATTTGCTTTGACTTATTACTATAGATACTTCAAATGATTTTAATCAACGACATACCTGATATTTCAACTTTCCATCTTTGAAAAGTCTCAGTTTGTGCTGTTTCTCCAGAGTGTCTCCATAGATGTGACTTAAATCCACCTGAAACACCACACAATAATTAGAAAAATGATTTTAAAAATATATAATTACTAATAATAAAGTCACTCTGGACAAAAATCTTGTGTCAAATGAATAATTAAAAGAAATGTGGATATAACTGGTACTCACTCCGTGACCCAGGGATTTGGTGAAAGCTGGTCCTTTCTTGAAGTCAGACTTGAAGAACTGATGAGTAAAATGCTGAGCAAAGAATGCAAACATCAGGCTGGTGCCCTGTGGGTCTGGAATGAACTTCTGTCTCAGGAGGACCTTTTGCACCACCTGTTTAACGTCAGGAAGAGACGTGGCGCCTGTTGACAGACAGTGTTTGGGCAATGGGGGCAATGTACGAGTGTAGTAGGATAGGTTGGAGTATGCTTCCCAACTTTTGTAGTGATAATCAGCATTGTAAGTTGGGGGACTGTCCACCAAATTTGACCTCGCTGTAAATAAAAAATGCAAACTGTTACTAAAAAGAAAGATTCAAATGAAAATAAAGGGTGGATTGTTTGGTAACATTTTTAAACTTCAGCCATGCAAACTCAAATTATATAAATTTTTCTCAAGAAATATCATTTAACGTACATGTGAGGACGTAGCGCATCAAAGCGTTCCTCAGAAATGAGATGTTATTAATGATGTCCCATATCCATTTAAAGTGTGTCAGCAGGTAATGTACTGCGTTTGGTTTTGGTTTCACAATGGACCTGATCCAAGTGGAAAGTTCCGCTAAGCACAAAAAAGAGAGAATGTTAGAATCATGAAAAAGTCCATAAAGTGGACTGTAAAGTAGTCCGTAAAGTGGACATCTAATGAGATGTTTGGAGTTATGTGACTTACGTGTAGTGCAGTTCTCTCCATAGTATCCAGTCCTTGTGCAGTCACACTCGTAGGCATCTAAACCTTTAGATACACATACACCCCTGTTCTGACAAGGCTCCGAGCAGCAGGGATCCACTGGAGCACCTAAACCGAAGAAATTCTGTTAAATTCATTTCGGCAGTAAATGGGGAGTATTAGTTTGGGGCAGAAAATGCTAAAAGAGTGTATATAACACACTGAATTCTGGTAAAAAAACAAACAAAAAAACAACTTACTTCCATTGCAGGAAAAGATCAAGCTTCCAAGCAAGACCAGGCAAATCACCTTCTTTATCATTCCAGAAATGTCCAGCTGTTTGGAAGTATTCAGTCTTCAGACGTGTGAGTTTCGGACCTTGTGTGCTCTGAGTGAGCTACAGGGCCTATTTTTATAGTCAGGAGAACGTGAGCACATGGTTTAGTCAAGATGAGATCAGCCCCAAAATTCTCTTATGTCGACAGCGGCAGTTCCTCATTCAAAAGGATTTTTTTTCTTCCAACTCAAAATGGAAAATCTGCCTCTGTCTTGCACTGGACAATGTGCGCCACACTGTGGAACTTCTGTGAATGTGATAATCTGAATTATTATTATTATTATTATTATTATTATTATTACTGAGTCAATCATTTTAGCCTATACCAGTTTTAGTCAATTATAAAACACTTTTTTAATTGTGTAAAAAGTCCCATGTGAGTGGAAAGTTAAAAGAGTGGCATTTAAAAAAAAAACTATGCAAAAGGCAGCCCTAAGACATTCATTAGGTTTATAGTTATCACATGCTAATATGACTAATAAACAGAAATTACAATGTACACAACAGAAGAGTCTGAGTATGCATTAATTAGAGAACTCCTATAATCAGCAAACAATAATTACTCACACCTGTCTGATAATATTGGGATTTGTGTGATTCAGTGCAAGGCAAAGCCTAAGAAAATAAAATGAAAAAGTTTAGTCATACTCACTCACTCACCCATTCTCACTCATGGTCCATACCGCTTTATCCTGTATTCAGGGTCGTGAGGGGCCTGGAGCCTATTCCAGGAGACTTGGGGCACGAGGCAGGGTACACCCTGGACAGGGTGCTAATCCATTTCAGGGCAAGTTTAATCATACTAAAATATAGAGTTACTTTTGGGAATGGACAAAAATGTTGGTCAAGTTTATTTAGCATTTTTTATATATCCGATGTATTGCACAACAACAAAAGAGAGTTTTGTAGAACAGCAGAGAGAAGATGGAAGAAATCACAGCATGATGCAGATCTTGTCTCTTACCGTTCTCTTCTCTCCAAATTCTCATGTAACATGACTTTTGCCAAAACTACCTTCTACAGGGAAAAGCTGGAAGCCTTTGTATGTGACCCTGGCAAACTCTACAATATCTTTTTCTCACTACTCAATCCACCGGATCCTCCTGCCCCATCCTCTCTGACTGCACATTCTATGATGGGAAAATTGCAGCAATCCGCCAGACCTTTGCTCCCAACCTCTACACTTCTAACCATTCAATCACAGTCATTATCAACCATTCCATCATCTGGTCATGTTCCTGCTGCTTTTAAGAAGGCAAGGGTTATTCCCATCCTCAAGAAACCCTGCCTGGATCCAGCAGACATCAGCAACTATCGCCCATCCATATCATCCATATCATTGGATGGCTTGTCATACAATTGTTATGCAGATGACGCGCAACTTTCTCTCTTTTCCTTCCTCAGATACTCGGGTTTCCACCCGGATCTCAATGTGTTTGGCAGACATCTCATCCAGGATGACAGCTCTTCAGCTAAAGCTGAGTAAAACCGAACTGGTGTTCATCCCTGGTGACTCACCCGGTCAAGACCTTGTGATCTCCCTGGACAAGAATCAGATCACTTCTTCAGCCACTGTCCGCAACCTTGGGGTAACTGTGGACAATCATCTGTCATTTTCCCCACACATTGGTAAACTTACTCACTCTTTTTCTTCCTTCACTCTCGATTTCTTCCTCACAACATTAGAAGAATCCTCCCATTTCTTTCTTCACAGGCTATTCAGATGCTTGTTCAGTTCCTTGTAATTTCAAGACTGTAAGTATCTAGACAGTGTAAGTATCTATCCAATAATGGAAACTTTAAAGCACGTTTGGTAAGTCACCCTGAATAAGAGCGTCTGCCAAATGTCTGAATGGAAATGGAATATTTTACTATGACTACCTATGTTAAATATCAAAAAATATAAATATTATAGATAAAGGCAGATCACCTTATTAGCCTAGTTATTTATCAGTCTAGTCTACTCACTCTCTCTCTCACTCATCGTCTATGACAGGACGAGCACTTAGAGCACAAGGTGGGTACACCCTGGACGGGGTTCCAATCCATCAGAGGCCACATACACTCACATTCATTCACACACTACAGGCAATTTGAGGACGTCAGTTAGCCTAATATGTGTCGTTGGATTAAACCTCCAGGGTCCGGGTTCAAGTCCCACCTCATGGTCTGTGTGCATAGAGTTTGATTGTTCTCCCCTTGCTTGGTGGGTTTGCTCCATGTACTCTGGTTTCCTCCCACAGTCCAAGGAAATGCAGATTAGGCTGATTGGTTTTGTCATGTGTGAATGAGCATGTGAATGCTGACCAGAGGTCCTAAAATGGGTCGTAAAAACGGGAATAAATACAATGGTCTCCCTAGATGGATTACGAGTTTCCTAGATGGATGCATGGAATTATAACCATAAATTAAATTTGCTGGTGCACCCATTGGCTTTCCTTAGCGATGGGACGTTTGGATCATTTTAATGACTCGGTTCTTTAAATCTTGTTTATCAAAATGAACGAATTGTCATTTAGTCATTTCATTCTTTTGATCAGAAATAAAATAAAATGTTACGTTTTCAATCAACAGACCCCCAACACATCCACATCCACAAATTTTGGCTATAATGTGTGATGAGTCTTCTAGTCCGAGTCGTTCGTTTTTTTTTTTGGTTTTTTTTTTTTTTTAATCTATTGCACTGTATAGCGTCTATGGGAGTCACGTGACAAAAGAACGAACAATTCAGAGCAAAAGACAACCTACGAAGGTTTGCGGTGCTTTGCGCATGCGCGCCCAGTAGAAAAATGAACGAATCTCTCTCTTGAGTCACGTTAAAGACTCGTTCAAAAAGAATGAGTCGTTTATAAACGACCCATCACTAAAGTTTCCATAGTGGGCGGGGTTTAAAAAGTTGGAAGCTGATTCACGGCTCTCGACTTTTTCTCGTTTCACCAACAGAAAGAAAGAGAGAGAGAGTGAGAGAGACTCTGAGTCTAAGGATAAGCTTTTGCGGTAAAGGTAAGTAGAACGGAAAGCTCTCTGTTCAATTTAATGTAACTTATTTTCATCAGTAGTAAAACTTTACTTCTGTTAGACTTCTGTTAATCACAATAAAGTTATTAAGTTTTTTTAGTTGTAAATTTCTTTGTTTGAGTTGTCGGATTTACGCTATTTATTTATTTATTTATTTTTTTACATTTTATGTAACATGAATATAAAAGTCCAGAATCTGTTAATTGATCACCACTGTTTGAGGAAACACGCATGCGCGTGTATGTTTATATACATTGTATAGGCGACTTTATAATAGGCGTGGCTTCTGCTGCAGCACGTACACGCTCAGAAATAATACATAATAATTATGTAAATGATGTTTTTTTTTAAACAACAAACACAGCAATGCACGGTTCTTAATTTCCTTTGGTTCTTATAGGAATAATCAGTGATAAAACACAAGATTTTATTAAAACATAGACATAGATTATATAATCTTAGATTACATAAGCCCTTAAATATTTTGCTTTATATATATATATATATATATATATATATAGATAGATAGATAGATAGATAGATAGATAGATAGATAGATAAGTAGACTTCCTTACTACACAAATTTTATTAGTCATACTTTCTACGATACGTTTTTGAGATATGGATCCGTGTTCCTGAGATAACGCAACAAATTTCTCAAGCTTTCAACACAACATACTGAGATAAAGACAATTAATTTGAGATCATTAAAAAGCACGATGTTTTCTTGAGATAATGAGATGGAGACCTATCGAATGTGCTGCTACATCACACTTGGACCTCTGGGAATTTGGTTAGAAAAGCATCTGATGTCTTTCCATTGTTACATGCAGAAGTTGCACTGTGTCCTTATTATTTTATTACAGTTTTTTTGATTGTGGTTGAAGTTGCTTTCTGACAGTTTATCACATTTTTCACTTTAGTTAACAGATGCCGCCCAAGAAAAACAGAAGCTTTTCCTGACATATAAATGTGTTTCCTCACGTTGAAACTTACATTGCTGGCAGGATGTCCTCCATAGACCCCTATCAGTACATTGTAGTAAGTTTAGCCCTTTATTTTACCAGCAGTTATTGTTTTTGTTTTTTTTTCTTGTTTTTTTCTCATAGATTACTGGATATGTGATGTTCATACCAGATCAAAGACATTGTTTTTTTGCCACGTTTCACCTGGATGAGCTGAAAAATGACTCATACTGTTACATCGTTCATCAGTTCCTCCAGACAGCTTTAACATAATAGTTTGAGGTTGTGTCAGAACTGGAGAGAATATGGAATTGGTTCACATGTACCAAACCCAAATGCATATTTTACGTGTATATATATATATATATATATATATATATATATATATATATATATAAGCAACACACACACACACACATGTAACGCACATACAGATGAAAGATGTAACGCACATACAGTATGAGTCATTTTTTATTTATATATATATTCTTTCAAAAGCCAGGCGATGCATGGATCTTCAACATGTACATGAGTTTATGTTGCCTGTCTGTATCATTCTTTGGAGGAACCCGTTTAAATCCCATCCCAAACTACAAAAATCCAGTTCATTTTTTTTCTCAAACGCATGAGCACAAACATGACATAGATGACTCTCTTGGGTGGCTGCTCCTGCTTCAATGTCCCTTGTGTCACTTGTTAGTCACTGATATGAGTGTTTTGTGTCGTCAGGTTGAACATCAATATTCTCACAGGTTTAGAGTGACTGTGGTGAGAGCGGAAAATGTCACCAAAGGCGCTCTTGGGGACTTGCGTGAGTGTGATGTTTGTTTTGTTAGCTCTAGTTGTTGCAGCAAAATGTTGCGTATGATGAATCGCTATGTGTGCATGTCTTTGTGTGCAGTTGACACGCCGGACCCGTATGTGGAGCTGTCGATCCCAAGTGCTCCAGAGTCGAGAAAAAGAACACGTCACATTGACAATGACATCAATCCAAAGTGGAACGAGACTTTTGAGTTTCTTCTGGACCCCCAACAGGATAATGTGCTGGAGGTGAGAAATCTGTTACTGAAAATATTATCAGATTTGAATCATAAGATCTCATAAGACCTTACTGATGAAGTCTCAGTTCTGATTAGTCAGGATGTGTTGATTCATTTCCTGTAACTGCAGCTTTCACAGGATTGCTGTTTGCATTACATTTATGTGCTCTTTTTTTTATGTGTTGTTATAGTAATGGATCGATCACATTCTGTATGGCAGACACTCAAATAATATAAAGCTAATAATAAAAACTGCATTTCTCGGGACTGTGTGTGTAGAGTTTGCATGTTCTGCCTGTGCTTGGTGGGTTTCCTTCAGGTACTCCGGTTCCCTCTCACAGTCCAAAGACATACAGAGTAGGCTAGATGGCATTTCCAAATTGCCCTAAGTGTGTGGGTGAGTGTGTGTGCTTGTGTGCCCTGCGCTGGATTGACACCCTGCTCTGGGTATACCCTGCCTCATGCCCCAAGTCCTGTGGGATAGGCTTTTGGCCTCTCGCAACACTGTACAGGATAAGTGGTATAGAGAGTGAGTGAGTAGCATGGTTTTTACAAGAATGCAGTATGTGTAAGATATTGCAAATTTCTTTCCCTGTTTTTATTTATTTGTACTTATCTATAATTTATTGTTTTTTTTAAAATAAATTTGAACTTGATAAACAGCCGACCTTGAAATACGAGTAGTATGTATACGCTTTGTCTGCCGCGTGTCAGGTGATCACAACTGAACCAATGGTCCTTCTTTCTCTCTCGCTGCGGGATTGTGGGTAATCGTCTCCCATGCCCGTTCTCAGTGCACGTGCCTCACTCGTATAGTCAACATCCGTGCGCCCGTGTACTGTTTATTATAACATTGTGACCACATGTGTTTGCGGCTAAAGCATTGTTTTCGATTTTGTGTCCAAGGGTAATGACTGTTCTTTAGTTACTGTATTGCAACAACTTCCCTGATGAAGAAAAAGATTAAAAAGGCTGTAGCAATGCGAGCGATGAATCTGTGTAATGACAATGCATATTTCCACAAAATCCTCAAAATGAGCCCAAAACAAGTGTCATTGCATAGGTCCCTTGTAAAAGTCACACAAAAAGAAAAAGATTTTAGTGAGCCAACAGAGAGAAGTGATTGTTACTGTGTGTGAAAGTCACACAGTAACAAACACAGGGTTATTGTGTCCTACAAAATAACCCCCCCCCCCCCCCGCCCCGCCCGCCTCTTCTCCTTCTCCTGTTGCTCTCGTCTTCCACACACCAGCCACAATTCTTTTTAAAGGTATAATGCAGGTTATTTTTTTATTTTAACTTTGTTTGTATTAATTATTTTTATAATGTAATGAATATTTTTGGGTTGTGGAACGAATCATATAAGTTTTTATTATTTCTTATGGGGAAATTTGCTTTGATATGCGTGTCTTTAGGATTACAAGCACTTTTCCGGAACTAATTATGCTTGCAATCTAGTTTAACTGTAGTTTACTTTTGCCCATGAATAAGTAAAACAAATAACGTTAAATTATATTAAATGGATACAGTGTATGAATATTATGTTGCTCTATTCAATAAAAATGTGTGATTACGGGAAAACTGCTCTGATATAAGTGATATAAAACCTTTTGCTAAAAAATGGCACTTTGTTTCAGCCCGGGCTTTGACAACCATCGCAACATGTTATTTTCATATAGCAGCACAGCCTATCATGTTTTACTCCTTTCACATAGTGCATATTTCCTAGTCATCAGGAATGTGGATTGGCAGTTATCTAGGAACTATCACTGATCTTCCTTTTTTTCACAACCTAATTTCTTACCTTTTAGGTGACTTTAATGGATGCCAACTATGTCATGGATGAGACTCTGGGCACAGTGAAATATAGAATCAATAACCTGACCATAGGAGAGCCGAAACTGGTGGCGCTGTCTTTCGGAAAGGTAGGTTAACAAGCCAGATTGTACTGATTCAGTTGGTATAGTAGCACAGTGTAGGGAATGAAACCAGATGATTGAGGTAATTTCCCCAAATATAGTCAAAATGTTGGGGTTTTTTTGTGAATCTATAACTGCATGACTAAATTATGACACATCCACCTTCAATCATCTTAATTTGTTCACCATCTCAAATAGATCTGAGCTGTGCCTTTTGCTTTGTGTCACATTATCTATGAAAAGGTTTTAAAAGACAGTCCAGAGCTACAGTGTCCATGGTAGATAAGTGTTTTGTAGAGATTTATTGGTGTGTTTTTTTTTGTTTGTTTGTTTTTTCTTCCACCAGAACTGGTTCCCCCCAGGGTGGAGAAGAAATGTTATTTTGCTCCAAACAAGCATAAAGAAAGCACATGGAAAATTATACTTTCATTACAAATAAACCGAGCCATGTTTTCCATAAGAATATGTGTGAGACATTGCAAAAACACTTGGCAAAATGTCAAATGGGTATATTTATGGTTCTAGTATACAGCGTTACTGAGGTTTAACATCAGATAATAGAGTCTGTCTGCACACGGGCGTATGTGATGTAGCTTCACTGGGCTTGGTGATTAAAAACACAATAATCCTGGCGAGTGATCAGTAGTAATGTTTCGAGCTGGATGACATAATAAGTGTTGCGAAACATGGGAAAAGGCAAGAATGTGGAGTAATAACACATTCTGCTGTATAAGTTATGATCACTGTCGGTTCTGTTGTCAGAAATGTTTATCAGAAAAGACAGTTTTTTTCCGGGTGGATGTAATCCATTCAAATATCATTAAGCAATAGTTTTGCCACATGTGAAATATGTAGAATGTTTTATTTATTGTTAGTGTAGTTAGTCATGATGTTTTGTCAGACATTTTCTTCATGAGTTGTCCATGAATTGTCAGATCTATGGGGATAACATTTAATGGAGATAAGTAAGGGAAGAGAGTCATATGCAATGTTAGTGACAGAGGATTTACCCAAAGCTAACGGATTGTCTTTTTAATTTCCTGTTGATTTTTGTGCTTTTCTTCGTGAACAGTAAATGAGGAATAACAGTAATGCCACATTTTTGTCATTGCTATTAAGGCATTCAGGTCCAGAAGGTATTATTGGCATGATAATAAGTTAATATTATTTTATTTCCCCAGACCACAAAGGTGCATCTGGATTTATCATTGGAAGTCTGGTATGTACATCAGTTTTTTTTTTTATAAGTATAACAAAGTTTTGTCAAGCTTGCCATGTTATTGTTAATAACAACTACTCTTATCTTGCTGTAGTTCATCCACTGACCTGCGCTTCAGTATGGCCCTGTGTGATCAGGAGAAAATGTTTAGAGAGACCCGCAGGGACAGAGTCATGCTGGGCATCAAAAAATTCCTTGACATGGAAAACCCACGCATCTTGCCTACCTCACAGAATGAGGTAAGCTCTCGTCACTTAGAAGTGTGCGTGTGTCTCTCCAGCTGGGAAAACTGTACAAATATCTAAGTTGTCTATAATTTTTGCAACTTTTGAAAAGTGCTTGTAGCAGGAAAAAACATTACTGAGCCCATGCAGAATTGCACATGTTTTCAAGAAGCATTTAAGAATAATTTTTTTTTTCAACTCTCTATAGAATTTACCTATACACACATGTACAAAAGTATGCACTAGAGATACATGTAAAGTGTGTATGTACATACACCAATCAGCCATAACATTAGACCTTAGAACATTAACATCGACTATCAATTATATACCAGTAACCTCATTCATTTATGTATGTGTGGAGCAAAAAACTACCCTGCATTGTCTGCTCCTACAGAAAAAGCACCACAAATTGCTGGAAATGTTAATGCTGGCTATGATAGAAAGGTATCAGAGCACTCGTTGCATCATAACATGCTGTGTATTTAGCTTAGCAGGCAAAGAGTTCAAGGTTGTTGATCTGGCCTCCAAATTCCCCAGACCTCAATTTAAACGAGCATCCATGGAATGTGCTGGACAAACAAGTCTGATCCATGGAGGCCCCACCTTGCAACTTGCAGCACTTAAAGGATCTGCGCGTCTTGGTCGTGGTGCTAGACACTACGGCACGCCTTCAGAGGTCTTATAGAGTCACGCCTTGAGGGGCCAGAGCTGTTTTGGTGGAACCTGACCCATTAGGTTTTTAATGTTATGACTGA
>JAOVVB010000050.1:20617021-20647016 GCA_028570985.1 Heterobranchus longifilis | reverse complement strand
AAAACAGCATCACCCGGGGTTCGAACCAGCGCTCCCCGGATGATGGGGCGAGCGCTTTACCACTGCGCCACTCGGAGACGGGTATTAGTAATTTTATTGACAAAAATGTGACAATTATTGACACCCTAAAAAGTATTTAACATACAAAAAATGTGTTTGCACAAAAGGTGATGCAAACGTACTGTTGTAGAAAATCACAGTCCATTCCAAAGGTCTGCAACTGTTAAAAAAAAGAGGCAGGAGTAATACACTGCAGAGGATGGTGGTAAAGGAGGCGTAGGTGAACCCAAATATCAGTTTGAAGTAAAAATAATAATAATAAAAATAAGGAATTCTTAAGTAGCACAAGTGAAATATTAACATTTCTTTTCACAGCACTCTGTAAATGACAAATGTAATTTATTAGCCAAGTAATGATTTAAAGGTAATGGGGGAAAGCATTGAAATCTTGTAGGTTTTTATTTAATAGAAGATGGATCATTAAATGGTTAATCCAGTGTATTATGGATAACTTACTGTATTGATTGTTCTATGAAGGAAAAGTCTTTGGTGTGAGCCTAGTACGCAGGGTTTCCCGTCCAGCATGACATCGAGCGTCTGTGTGTGTCTTGTAGGTGTGTGGGGCAGTGCTTTCTCCATCCTGTTTAATCGAGTTATCGGAGTGAAGGAGACAACTGGCTGCAGCACTATGGAGGAGGAGATTGGTAAGGCTTGGTGATGAGGATGTTCGACTTTGTACTCATATTGAAAAGTGTCAGTGACGGGATTCATGTGAGGAATATTTAGCCGGAAAGCGCAAAGAAAACACTTTTATACCATACTGTCTCACATGAATCCTGAGTCCCACCATCACTTACACTTTTCAGTATGAGTACGGAGTCAGACGTCTCCATCGGCATGGACATGACATTCATTAGTCTCATTAATAAGAACACGGTAGTGTGGCAGGTGTTTGTATGAGCTACTTTTTCTGCATCTTTCTGTCTTATTTAAATGGTCGTACTTGTTTTGTAAAAAAATTACACCTTCTTCTCTTCCATCAACAGTCAGTGTTGTCTGTGTTATGATTTCCTTTCTCACGCTAACTGATAAAACTGTCAGAGATTATTTCAGTTTAGACCATATCACATTGCTACATTGGCATGTACAAGTGCATTTAAGAAAACCATGTGACCATACAAAATGAAAAGCATGTTCATATTACTGGAACAGTATGAGCTTCCCTGTAACTGTACAGTTCGAAACCATGTGGCCTGTGTAGATGATCTGCAACACATTAGCAATCAATAATACCCAGATGTTTTTATTGCATGAGTGATTTTTGCTTTTTTTTTCTGCTTTTTTTTGCTTTAGTGGGCATGTCTCGTCCCAGAGACATACTATTATTAAAATATGTAATGTATAATTAAAATTATAGCAAAACCCCCCCAAAATATTGAGTTTCATATTATATAACATGAGGAGCGTTCAATTCAAACCAAGACTTTTGATTGTGCAGAACAACCGAACACAGTTATGGGAGTAACAATTACCTTTATATTCTCCCTTGCTACACTAATGCACTTATCCCAGAATCAGGGTAGAAAGATTTCTCAGTAAGCCGGAGCCATGATTCATGTCTGAAACGCTGGCCTCCCAGGAACTCCTTGTCTCAGAAATGTGGAAATGACTTGTTCAGGACTTGTAGCAGTAACTCCCAGTCAATTTCTTATAATGTGCAAGTGGTGTTGGTGAATGATTGTGTGTACAGTCCCACAGACTGTGCTGCTTGATGGCTTCTGTAAATGTCAGCCTGTTTTATGCCTTCATTCACCGGAAATCTCATCACAAGTTCCCACTTGACTCGAACACCCCTCATATATATTTATATATCAAATAATGTGGAATAGAAAATTGTAAGAGTGGGTAACTTGTGTACAACTGTTTAATGTAGGCCGTTTAATTTCTTTGTTCTTTTTATTTGCAGAGCAAATTAAACCAGAGCACATTCTCGGAAATGACACGACAGATAACGAAGAGGAACTGCGCAGGAGTGAGTCACTCTTATACTTCTTAAGTAAACTTTATTAAAACTGCATTCATGTTCATATTAGTATTAAATAAGCTGGGTTTGGTTTTTTTTATTTCTTCCTTTGCCCTTTTCTGCATGTTTGTCTTCTTTTGCCATTCTTTCATATTACTTTTCCCTCTTAGCTGCTTTTTTTTTTCTCTTTTTTGTACTCTCCTCCCTTGTTTCATTTCTGTTCTCTGTCTTCTCTGCTGTTCTTTCCCACTTTTTCCAAGTCATCTTGTTACTCACTCTCACTCACTCATCGTCTAAACTGCTTAATCCTGTATTCAGTGTCACGGGGGCCTGGAGCCTATCCTAGGAGACTTGGGGCATGAGGCAGGGTACACCCTGGACAGGGTGCCAATCCATCGCAGGGCACACACATACACACACCAACACCAATTAACCTAATCTGCATGTCTTTGGACTGTGGGAGGAAACTGGAGTACCCGGAGGAAACCCACCAAGCAAAGGGAGAGCATGCAAACTCTATGCACACAGAGACGGGAATCGAGCCTGGCCGGGAATCGAACCCGGACCCTGGAGGTGCAAGGCGACAGTGCTAACCGCCACACCACCTCATCTTGTCACTATCTTTTGTTAATTCTTTGTTTCAGTTTTTTTCCTTGTCTCTCTTTCCACCTCTATTCCCTTTTTCCTTTTACTCTGTCCATTCATGCCTCTCTATTTTTCATCTCTTCTTTCTAATTGTATATTTTGTTTTGCTCTTCCTGTCCCTCAGTGGGCACAGAGTCTGCGGAGTTGGAGGAGGAGCGGCAGCGTAATGCTCAGGCCAGTTGGGTGCAGCGAATGTTCACCTCCATGGTGGGTGAAACGACGCTGTTTAACACGCGCGAAGGCCGCGCAGGAAAAGTCCACAACTTCATGCTGGGCCTGAACCTAAACTCCTCTTTGCCTTATACCCCTCGCCATCCCTTCCAGTCACAGTTATCCGTTGAAGATGAGGTCGACGCCGTCACAGGTACACAAACAAACATGCTTTATCCATTAGATGATCGGTGGAAACTCTTATTGTGCAGCATAGGCTTGTTTGGTTTTCTGTAAATCTGAGAATTCATCCCTTCCATATTAAATCATCAATAATGCAGACAGACTTGCTCCTCTGCATGCCACTGCAGGTTTAGCCCTAAGCACTGAACTGTGCTGCTTTCAGTTTGCAGCAATACATAAAGGTTTGTTTCACTGAGAAAGCTTTATGCTAGTTCCCACTCACACTACGGTGAGGAGAAAACTGAGTTTATGGCGAACACTCATTCTTAAACAGGAGTGTGGAATTTTTTTAGACTACTTCAGACCTTCAAGAAGATTTAATGATAATTTTTCTGCATGTGTTTTGCCAACTTGATCCTTGATAGCGCCCTTTAATTTCATATTGATAAGGTTTTTAAGAAGGATTGTTTTGAAGGTTTGAATTAAACATGCACCCTTTTTGATATATAGTCAATGATTACATTTCTGGATGGTACCTTAAAGCACTTTCACACTAACCACGTGTTAACCACAAGTAGAAGAAGAGAACGTGGAAGTCAGTCTTTGTGCTATGATTAATATTATTGACATTTTGGAATAAATGTCAAGAGCTTCTCATGCCCTCCTACTTTATCAGCTCTGGCTGTGTAAGTCAGATGGTGAAATTGGCACACACACAGAGATTTTGGAGGAGACAGATAGCGCTGATGACATTGCATCTACTTCCGTATTAGGGTATGATTGGTTTACATATCTGATTTGATCGATGCCCGAGTATGCTGTGTTGTCCTCAAGACCACTTACTGATCAAAATGGACCAGACTTTGGGTTTTTCTCAAGTGTTCTCAGAAATGATCCTGGGGCTCGAATGTGAAAACGCCCTTAAAGCGTTTATTCCTTTAATCACGTTTTAGAGTCCTTACAAATGCATCCTTCTTGTAGATCCCAATGAGTTTGTTCACATCTATGAGCCTTTGGACGTAAAGAGTAAGAAGATTCATGTGGTGGACAGTGGCCTGACCTTTAATCTTCCCTACCCATTGATTCTGCGACCTCAGCGTGGCGTTGATCTCATCATATCTTTTGATTTCTCTGCCAAGCCCAGTGATTCCAGTCCTCCTTTTAAGGTTGGTATGAAGTATCCATTTTGTACCACACGACTGACAATTGGTTACTGTGGCAGTTATTATGACAGCAGTAGAATATTGGAGGTTATTAAAGATGGCAGTAAAGATAAGCAGACTATGTATAAAACTTATGCACATATGGGTGTGATGATTCAATTTCCACAAAATTAGCCATATGATGTAGCTGCGTATTATAAATAATTCCATATGATTGTATCTTGTGACAGTTTCATAATATTTAATATGATACTGTGACTTTTTTTCCCCCCTCAGGAGCTTTTATTGGCGGAAAAATGGGCACGCATGAACAAGTTGCCTTTCCCTAAGATTGACGTAAAAGTGTTCGATCGTGAAGGTCTGAAGGAGTGTTACGTGTTCAAGCCCAGGCCAGGGGAAAAAAACTGCCCCACTGTCATCCATTTCGTCCTTACCAACATCCACTTCAGGGAATTCAAGGCTCCCGGTGAGGACACAAACATTTTTTATTTGTAGTTTCAGTGTGTATACACCGAGAAATTCAACAATATTGAGTGTACTGTAGAATACTAGGCGTACCTGTAGAATACTCTATCGTAAAGAGGAGTTCATGGTTGACTCGATGGCTGCAAAGTGCCCAGGTCCAGTGGCTGCAAAACAAGCCCAAATCATCACCCCTCCACTGCCATGCTTGACAATGATTATGATGTTTCTGCTGTTAGTTTTTTACTAGCATTAAGGCCAAACAACTCCACTTTGATCTCATCTATCCATAGGACATTGTTTCAGAAGTCCTGTGGTTTGTCCAGATGCAGTTTTGTGCACCTCACTCGTGCTTCCATGTTTTTTTTAGACAGAAGGCTTTCCCCTAGCAACCCTTCCAAACAAACCGTCCTTGTTCAGCCTTCTTCTAACAGTGTTGTCATGGATTTTATTTGTGTTGTCATGCTCAGCGAGGCCTTTAGGGTCTGGGATATAGCTCTTGGGGCTTTTTTTTTTTTTTTTTTGCATTCTCTGAGCATTACACGGTCTGACCTTAGAGTGAATGTGTGGGACGTCCACTCCTGCAACTGTCTTGAATGCTTTTCACTTGTGAAGAAACTTTCTGTAGATTATTGAACTCCAAATTGTTTAGAAAATGTTTATAATCCTTTCCAGATTAATATACAGCAACAATTGCTTTTCTAAGACCATTGCTTATATCTTTCCCTCTCTGTCTTGTGTAACACACACCTGAATGCTGCAGACCAGCAAACTGGGAGAACTTCTGCTTTTATAGAGGTCTTATGATCAATTAATCAAGGCCTGCAAACTTACCCTCTTAAATCAACTTCGTATTGCCCTGATTTTTTTTTTTTGGCTTTATTTTTGTTAAATAAATAATGGCACGGTGAAAAAGGTTATATGTTGTATTTGCATAACACAGCATTAAGACCCACTATGATCAGATTTCTTTTCATTTGTGTTTACCCAAAATCTTCAAATAAAAAAAGGGGGTACTAACTTTTATGCATGACCTGTAAATAATCAGAGCCAAATTCCACAACCCTCATTTCCTGCAAAAAAGCATTCCAATGTTCAGCTGAAACTCATATGAAGCGTCTGCGGTCCCACTGAGCTAAATCGAGATGTGTACAAAGTTAGTGTATTTAGTACAAATTCAACTCTTTTCATTTTCTCACGTTGCTTATTTTTATTAACTGCCATTTTTAAAGGGATAGTTCAGTTTTTTATGTAAAAGGTTAAAAGTTATGACTTCTTAGCAAACTATTTATCCTTATAATTTGAAGATATAAGTTTAAAGGCATTTTCTTCTACTTTCTTCCCAGTTTGGTCACCTGCCAATTCCTACCCATCATGCAGTTCTCTCTAATCATTTGACAAACAGTACACTATGTAGGCATATGAAGCCAGCCACTGAAATCTAATTTAAATGCTCAATATTAGAGAGCGACATTAAACACTTAGAGGAATGTGCTATCTGCCTTTTTCCCCCTCTACATAAACTCGGAGACATCCATGATTGGGTCGTGCCTCTGTGATTGACAGGGGAGAGATAACAGTACTAGATAACTACAAGAGAGCATGACCGGTTTTGCTTCCTTGTCTTCCGGCCTTGTCTGTGCTATTGTTGGGATTTGAAATTGTCATCTCTGAACAATAGGGCGAACATGTTTGTGTTGCATCACTCAGGAGCCACCTGTTAGTCAGCTAAAAGCTCAACGTAAGATCTCCTCTCACACTATGCTCCCTTCATCTTAAAGGTCCCAGTTCAACAACACTGGCTATATTAAACACACACACACACACACACACACACCTGAAGACATATCTGAATGTTTGAATGGCTTGATATTGGAACAGAATTTACATGTTTTATGCTCCACATTTGTCTTGTCTTTAATGCATACAATGTTGATTCTTGAATGGACTTGATAATATGACCTAACTGTAACCTCTGATGTTTGCTCATTGTTGGTTGGTAACCTGTACCCTCCCTGTGCTTTAATTGTTGTGTAGTGATATTGAAGACTCTTTTGAGCTGTTTAGTAACGGAAATAAAATGTGTATCTTTTATGTTATTGTTCCGAAGGAGTTCCCAGGGAGACGGATAAGGAGAAGGAGTTTGCGGACTTCGACATATTTGACGATCCCGAGACCCCGTATTCCACATTCAACTTCCAGTACTCGAACCAGGCTTTCAAACAACTGCATGACCTCATGGAGTTCAACACACTCAACAACATCGAGGTCTGTTGTCTCCCTTGTTCAGAAAAGAATATCCTAATAAGGACCTTATAGAAAAATAGATCTTAGGAAATATGATAGTGATATTACCACCCTGGGTGGCGTAGTGGATATCACTGTGGCTTTAAGGGTGCGAGACCTGCCTTTGGGTTTGTGTGCCTGATTTCCTGTGCTTGGTGGGTTTCTTACCACAATCCAATGCTAACTGGCATTTTTCAAAAGTGTGTATGTGTGAGTGTGTGTTTCACCCGCGTGTATCAAGTCTCCAAATGGCATTTTCTCTGGATACTGCAAGCGCAAAAAGGAGAAAAAAAAGTTAAAACCTGCGTGTATCCGTGTGCTCATTGTCAAGTTGAGTTTTGACACTTTGGAGGCATTTGAGTTGCAATTTCTTACCCTACAGGAGGTACACTCTAACCTATTCACATATTGAAATACCATGTGGTACGAAGTTTGTTTAGAAATAATAATTATGCCGGATGACAGAGACACGTACTGCTCAGGAAAAAGATGTAGCTTTTTGTGTTTAATTGAATTTTAAGTTAAATGTAAAACTTGTATTTTTAATTAGTTTGTATTGTTTAAATGCCACCTTTTTGTTTTTAAACCAAGAACGCTAATATAAGGAATGGACTACATTTCATTCCGTCCTACAGTTAATTATGTTCTATTAGTTGTGAAGCTGTGGAATGAAGCTAATGTATAAAACTTTTGAGTTATGACAACTTATTTTAAAGGTTCAAGGTCCTAAAATTGTAACAAAATTGGAAAACAGTGTAATATCAAATAGGGATATTTATAAAATCGGATCAGCACCGAAGTATTATAATATAGTATCAGATGGTGACTAGTGAGTTCCATCCCTACATTACCATCATTTTATGTTACCTGTGTTCTTAATGTAACAAGGATTTTATTTTAGGTATTTTAGGTTATTGTAACAGTATTTACACATTTTTGTATATATTTTTTTTATAGTACAAAGTTTTTTTTTGTCCATGAGTGCACATATTGTTAAAAAAACAATCTCTCTCTCTTTCTCTCTCTCATTCTCTTTCTCTTCTCGTATTGTTTTGCAGCTTATAAAAGAAGCCATCAAAGACAGCATTCTCCTGAGGCGGATGAACCCGTCACGCTGCAATGTCTCTCTTTCGCTCAATGAGGTTGAAAACAAGAAGTTCCTGAAACGTAGCACTGGCACTGTAAAAAAGGACACGCCTAACAGATAAACACAACGAGAGGGTTAAATCACAGTCTCAGTTTCCTGACAGTTTGGAAGTCACATCAAAGTCTGCTGGACACTGGGTTAAAATGGAAGTAAGACAGGACAAGCAGAACTGGATTCACCGCATTAAGGCGCAGTATGTGACGGGCATTCTGTGGACTTTTTTGCCGCTTTTAATTTGTGATTATTATTTTTTTTTTTTTTGACGACGGATTGCGTTGTGTGTACACAAACACATGCGCAGACGCACAGAGATCTGTATCTGTAGATGTCTTTAGGGCGGGTTTGACTGTGAGTAATCTCCACACGCGTATGGATTTAATCACATGCTGTTCACTCCGTAATGCAGAACGATCACTGCAGCCCTACAGTCAAATGCTCAAATGCACTGTGGGATGGATAACATAATGGGATGAATATCCATGAATTGGCCTCAATTCATCATTCATGAAGAGTTCCACTCCTTTCTTCCAAAATGTCTTTCAAGTGTTTATATGGTGTAGCTTCAGTGGCTGAGGGCTAGTTTTAGTTCTAGTCATAGCCCATAGTAGGCTATGATTGTAGACAGAAAGAAAATGCAAAGCCTTGTTATTTAATAACATATATGGCTAAGGGTTATGTTTTTTGTGTCAGTGTGCTTCCTGACAGATTGTGCAGGCCTATATGTCATGACAAAACTTAGGCGTAGGTGAAAGGACTGTCTTGTGTTCAAGCCATTTCTATAAAAAAAAAATACTGGTGATGGATCTAGAGTTAAATTGTCTACTCAGTTGAAGACATCCTGACGATTCACTATTACACTTTCCATACATTTCTTCTTAAGCTCCATTTTACAGCCAGTTATCTCAAGATTAAGTTACAAAGAGACGCATACCTGCCCTCCCAACAACCACAAGCTGCCTGGAAGGATCAGGAAGTGATGGCATGATGTGACATGTTGTATACTCTGTATACGCACACTTCCTGGCTTCATGCACACTTTTTAGTTTTCGTATAATACCTGCTCATGCTCTTCAACCCTGTCTACCCAGATAAACCTTTTTCTGTACAATAATTTGTTCATTATGTGGTGTAAGAGTTTGGGTGAGGACTGGAATGACTTGCCTTTTTTTTGTTTGTTTTTTGAAGTTGTGTGGGAGGCAGGGAGGTTGTGATTTAATATTTATAAGTCGTGTCAGTTTCTGTGTAATCATGAACTGCAGATCAGTTCTGCAAATGAACATTTCAGAAATTACATTGTTTCATTAAAATCTAAGGTCTATTTATACAGCGCTTTTCCAACACTTCATATTCTTAATATTTTTGTGTAGTATTTATGAATCAAGTACGTTTAATATCATCTCAGTTCTGTGAAAACTCGAAGGCTATTGGACCTCATGACCTATGTTTATTTTATGTTTTTATGAACTTATAAAGAGTTGACTGTACAGTTACTAGAATATAGCATGGTACAGTTAGCGCTGGATAACACTAATAATGAAAATGAGTTTTTTAAACAATATGTACTGCAGAATGAGAAATATTTGCTTTTTTTTTAGTTATGATTGTGCATGAAGAAAAAGATCTTCAAAGTCAATATCAGGCTTTGATTTTAGAGAGTATGTGCTGGATATGCATCCTGGATTAAAGATCGGTCAAAGTTCAGCATGATTCTTATGATTTTTAGTAGATTACCAACTTTTATACAGAATATTTTTGTAATTACTTAAATTGTTCTACCTTAATAAAACTCCAGTTCAATCTGGATAAACATGAGTGCTGAATATAATCCTTTCTTGTTTCTCTGTAGCATCACACATAAAGTCTATGAAAGCACCATTAACAAAACCCATGCACAGTATATGCCATATTTCCTCATTTACCAATTTACTTGAAGTGTGTGCAATATACAGTATATTTACTTACCACAGATTACATACAGTATTTCTAATCAACATACAGTACTACTCAAATGTTTGGACACAAGTTTGGGTTTATTTTCTACATCCTACATCAATACTGAAGATTTAAAACTATGAAGTAATGAATTACTTAAAGCCATATTTGTTGGCAGTCCGTTGTTATTTTAAGACATGAAGGTCATCTGTTCTGGAATAAAAAACAGTATTGTAAAGTGCATTTGCAAAACCCATTAAGCACTATGATGATGAAACTGGTTCTCATAAAGACCATCACATGAAAGCAAGACCAAAACTTACCTCTGCTGCAGAGAAGTTCATTTAAATTATTCCAGCTTCAGGAATCACCAATTAACAAACAGCACCTCACTTTTGAGCCTTTATGAAGTTTTTACAGATGATAAGTAGCAAACACATCTTTTAATAACTTTTGAACAGTTATTTAACACTCCTCAACAGTCCATATTCGTCACACCACGCCTTTACTGCACCTTTACACCAGTGTTACCTGTGTTATAGAGGTAACTGATTGTTTATATAGTTACAGTATATTATACTTGTTATAATGCTCATATTCATACTCACATTGCTTAAATTCTGCACTTTTTTAGCTGCTATTTTATTCTTGTAAAGGACATTGCAAAAATTGCAACACTTGGTTGAGATGAGGTTGACACAATTGCAATTTTATTGTATTCACGCAATGACAATCAGGTTTATGAATCTTAAATGTAGTCTCATTAATAGCACCTGTAATCATTAAGGCCCTTGTGAAATCCTCATCAATTACTGCAAAAATAAAATACATCATAAAAAATCTATATAAATAGCAAATAATTACAAAACCTGGACGTTCTATGGGTTTAAATCTCTCCTCACAGTCTGTGTGTGTGTGGAGGTTACATGTTCTCCCCATGCCTTTTGGGTTTCTTCTCAGTTGAGAGTCGATGCCAAAAAGGATATGGAGTTGACTCCAAAGCTTTCAAGTCGACTTAAAAGCCTTGGAACCAATTCCACATCCTGACTGGTTTGACCCAAGTTTGCATGACTTCAAAATTTTTTATCCCGTCTTACAGGAACCTCTCTTTATATTTTTTGTTACTTTGGTCCGTCCATGTGCCGTCTGGCACATCAGGCGACGGTGGAGATATATGCGAAATTTCTGTGGCAGTTACTTAAGGGGTGGGTTTGCCAGCTTGATGCCTAATTGTCATTCGCACACTAAGGGCAATTTGGCAGCGCCAATGTTACTGAAAGATTTATAGATAGATAGATGGATAAATAGATAGATAGCATTCTCTCATTCACTCACCGTCTATAGGCCTACTGCTTTATCTGGTGTACAGGGTCGCAGGGGGCCTGGAGCCTATACTAGGACACTTAGGGCACGAGGTGGGGTACACCCTGGACGGGACACACACACACACACACACATACACATACAAGACAATTTACCCTAGTTTATACAGTATGTCTTTGTACTGTGAGAGAAAACCCACCAAGCACGGGGAGAACACACACACACACACACACACACACTCAATGTACACAGACCTCAAAATGAATCTTTAAATAGTTTCAGATTATATTTGCAGCAATCACTGTATCACCTACTCAACTTATGGTTTATTTTACCGTGTGTGTGTGTGATCGACTCTCACTATCGATTCGACTGAATCAGAGTCGATTCACAAATAGTGACGGGTCGTTCATGAACGATTCGTTCTTTTTAAACGAATCTTTAACATGACTCAGATGAACGAGTCGTCTCGGAGAGTGATTCGTTAATTTTCTACTGGGCGCGCATGCGCAAAGCATCGCAAAACCTCCGTATGTTATATACAGGAAACAGAAATGAGTCGTTACCTTTGAGTCTTTTGAGTCGTTCGTTCTGTTGTCACGTGACTCCCATAGACGCTATGCAGTGCAGTACACAGGGACCAGTATTGAACGATTCTCAGCAATGAGTCTTCGAGTATCGAGTCGTTCGTTCCTTTGTCACGTGACTCCCATAGACGCTATACAGTGCAATAGATTCAAAAGAACGAACGACTCAGACTAGAGGATATGAGAGGTGAGATACTATTCTGTTTATTATAATATGTCCTTAGTTGCACTGTGATATTTTAATTAATTGGAACTTTGTGTATGTAGACGTATTGGGGGTCTTTTTTTATTAAAAACGCAACACTTAAATTTATTTCTGATGAAAAGAACGGAATTAACGAAATGACTCAAAAAAAGATTCGTTCATTTTGACGAACGAGAATCAAAGAATCGAGTCACTAAAATGATTCACTACTCACAAACTTCCCTCCTAACGCTTCCCTGGAGAGTATTTATTTATTCATACGAGGGTAAACATCGCCACCTCGTGTTCTCGTCTGCGTATTACATTAAAACTGAAAGCGGAAGTCCTGGACCGCTTGAGGGCGCTCTACGCGGAAGTGACTGCGGAAGGATCGCTTGCTTCCTGAAAAGTACCGGGGTCTGAAGCTACTCTTTCTCTTTTGTATTATTATAACTTTACGAGGCGTTTAAACATGTCGAAGAATACGGTTTCGGACCGCTTTAGAAGGGTTGACGTGGACGAGTATGACGAGAACAAGTTTGTGGATGAAGAGGAAAAAGGCGGAGAGAATCAACTGGGTCCGGACGAGGCCGAGGTCGACTCCCTCATCAGACAATATCCTTTGGGCTTTTATTATTATATTAATAATTCGCATGCGGTTATGTATTTTTAACTACGATATTATTATATAAGTGCTTTATGTCTTTCTATGTATTAACCCGTGCCCGAAAAGCTTTCGCGTTGACGGTGAGGAAATGTAATGGGTGTGGTTAGCCCTCATTCATTCGTTACGCGGGCGGAATCTTAAACAGCAACAAGCTCCCTACAAAGGAGCACTAATTCAGTGACGTCATTAAAGCGCTCGACGTTCTGTGTAGTGTCCTATATAGTTGAAAAGGGTGCTATTTGGGACTCGCAAGCAAGGCATCATCTGTGCGTGTTTAAACACGATCTTAGAGGCTATCTCCGCATTTAGGCCCCTCCTAAAAAAAACAAGTGTGAGTAGTAAGTAAAGAGAGTAAAATGTCATGTTTAATCATTGTAGTTGTGCTGTGTGCACAGTAGTGGCTCTGTCGCCTTGCACCTTCAGGGTCTGTGTTCGACTCCAGCTTTAGGTCTGTGTACATGAAGTTTGCATGTTCTCTCTGTGCTTGGTGGGATTTCTCAGGGTACTCCGGTTTCCTCCCACAGTCCAAAGACATGCAGATTAGGCTTTAATGTACCCTAATGTGGCTTTCCGCAAAATACCTACCCAACCCCATAAGTAACTTCCTCTATCTCTAGATTTATCTCCAGAGTGGACGTATCCGTTGCCTGATGTGTCAATGATATGTTCTCCCCGTGCTTGGTGGGTTTTCTTCTGGTCCTCCAGTTTCCTTCATTGGGCTATTTGCGCTTCCCGAAATTGCTCATAGTTTGCGAATGTTGGCCGGAGGTCCTACCACGTTTGTAAAATAAGAATAAATAAAACGGTCACCACCATTGGTCTCCACGGTCCCTGGCTGGACTAAAGGAGGCTCCTAGATGATTGGATGGTAGTGATGGGAAGTTTGACTCATTTTAGTGACTCAGTTCTTTGAATCTCTTTTATCAAAATGAACGAATCTTTTTTTGAGTCGTTTAGTTCATTTCGTTCTTTTAATAAGAAATAAAATAAAATGTTGCATTTTCAATAAAAAGACCCCCAATACGTCTACATACACAAATTTTGGCTCTAGTTCCAGTAATCAGAATATTACAATGCAGCTAAGGACATATTATAATAAACAGAATGTGTAGCTCACCGCTCATATCTTCCAGTCTGAGTCGTAGCACTGCATAGCGTTTATGGGAGTCACGTGGCAAAAGAACGAACGACTCAGAGTAGAAGAGTCATCAAGAAAGAATCGCTCAATTCTGTTTCCTGTACATAATCTACGGAGGCATGCGCGTCCAGTAGAAAATTAACGAATCACTCTCCGAGACTACACGTTAAAGATTCGTTCAAAAAGAAAGAACGAATCCCATCACTAATGGATGAAATGGATGATTGGATGGATGGATGGATGGATGGATGGTTGGAGTGTGCACAGTGCCAAACTCCCAAAATATAAACCTGAAGCCATAAACTTACCTTTTTTTTTTGGACAAAGTGGGCACATTTCATTTTGTGAGTGTTTTTAAATATTACTCCTAAAACCACAAGCACCACGCCATTGTGTTTACTTCACAGGGCAAAACAGACATCCTAAGTGTACCAAAACTCTCTATACATAGGGCAAAAAGTACCTATTTACAGGATGTCCTCTATATCAGTGGTTACCCACCCTGGTTCTGGAGGAACTCCTGCTCTACCACTCCCACTTTTATTCAGAAACAGGCTCAAATGCTTAAGGTTTACTGATCAGCTGGTTGTGGGTTCAAGCCCCAGCACATCCACTTCCACTATTGATCCCTTGAGTGAGGCTCTTATACCCTATCTGCTCCAGGGGGCGCTGTATCCTGGCTGACCCTGTGCTCTGACCTCAGCTTTCAACTGGGATTTGTGTAAAAATCCATTTTATTGTGCTGTAAGTTACTGAATCTTAATCGTAATCAGCTGATTAGTTAAATCAGGTGTGCTAGGAGCAGAGACAACACTACAATGTGCAAGGAAGGGGGACCTCCAGTAATAAGATTGGGAACCACTGGTCTACATGATTTCCATTTCCAGTTGTCTTTCTTCCTCTTCCTCTAGTGTGATGCATATAATTTCTCTACTGTGTTTGTTTCCCTGGTGTATGGAGATGCCTGGGACAGCCTGTAGATTAGGTTGTTACTTGTTAATATCACGATGCTGTTGGAGTAGTTTCTTTCTTAACACCACGCACAGGGAAAATGATGGACGCGCTCCAGGCCGTGCTGAAGAACCCACCGATCAACACCAAGAACCAGAACGTCAAGGTCAGAGGCATAAAAAAAACAGACATGGACGATAAAGAGAATTTCATTCCCTCACAGTGTTTTATGGGATTTTTCACACATTTAAATAACTTTCCATTTTGTTTATTAAATGGAAAATATCGATTCGAGTGAGTATATAAAATGGAACTCATCGGAGAGAGGTTTTTTCGGTGGTTAAATATAAAATGCATTACATAAGAAATGGAAAAATCCAGTTAAATACTGTAGCACCAGGAAGAAAATATCATTATGGCTAAATAAATGAAAAATAAGTTAGAAACATAAAGTGGATGATGATGATGCCACATTGTAATTTTTTTTTTTCCTTAATCCTTAATGAGGTGAAGTTCATAAACGTTTAAATGCACTTAAATAGTAGACCACCTGACTGGATACAGATCTCTCACATGTGTTCAGTTCACTAGCCAAAGGATTTGTTATAGTATGTTTGTTTATACGAGATCTTCTCCTTAACGTGTGTGTGTTTGTGTGTAGGACCGGGCCGAGGGTCTGGTACTGAAAGTCCTCACTGCCTTTAAGACGAGCGAAATTGAGAAAGCGGTCCAGTCTCTGGATAAGACTAAAGTGGACCTGCTTATGAAGTACATCTATAAAGGGTTTGAACGACCATCAGAGAACAGCAGTGCGGTGCTGCTCCAGTGGCACGAGAAGGTACACTCAGTGTGTGTGTGTGTGTGTGTGTGTGTGTGTGTGTGTGTGTGTTTACAATGTGGGAGAAGCAGAATCTGCTCACAAATTAAATTAGAGTTAATCATTTTGATATAGTTATGATTGAGTGCAAAAGTTTGTACCCCCTGGTTTCTGAATGAATAAAGAAGCGTGCTGTAGGTTCTGCTGTAGAATAAATAAATATGTAGCTCGAAATTAACCTTCATGCTCATAAACCCAATTACATTTTACATGGTGAATAAGCAGGATGTCTTAAAGAGCTGATGTGAATTGAAACCTCGGTTAAAACTGTAACAGATCCGTCCTACAAGACCAAAAGTGCAACTAAAACACTTTTCAGTATGAATCGGCCTCACTTTTTGTATTCTTGCGAAAAGTACCTGTAATTCTGGACTGCTCATCTTAAACTATGTAAAAGAAAGAAAAATCCAATATGTGATGATGTAAATCTTGATAAATGGTGTGATGTGGCTGTTTATGGACAGACTGCTGATCATTATTTATTAGGTACTTTAAGCTGTATATGAAAATTGATCTTGTGTAACTGTGAAGCTAAATGTTTTGTGTGTGTACGTGTGTGTGTGTTTGTGTGTGTGTAGGCACTTTCCGTAGGTGGTGTGGGCTCCATCGTGCGAGTGCTCACAGCTAGAAAAACCGTCTAACTCTCTCCATCAGGACGCCTTGGCAGCGCTGGCACAGGGATTGGCTGGCCCAAGCTCAGCGCCAGGCTCATCATTACACTGTGGAGGACGTCAGCCTCTCTCTCTCTCTCTCTCTCTCCTCTTTTTTTTTTTTTTCAACTCTATGATTTTTTTTTTCTATTCTCGTTACATTGCTCGCATTCTGGGTTTCGTCCAGAGACAAATCACAGCAGCTCAGATCTGTACATCACCCACACAGCAGCATTCCTTTAAAGCGGATTTGCAGATCTGATCTCTGTTCTTTACATGTTTACAAAAGCAGATGTTCCTCTATCTCCATCTGCTCCACCTCTTTCACCCCAACGAACTGTCAAAATAGCTTCAACTGAGTTAAGGTATATATGTACTTAGGTTATATACCGGAAGGTGTGAGTGTTACAGGTATGACTGTAGACTGTTGTCCTGTACGTTTTGCCACGTGTAATGAAATATCATACAGTCTTTCACCCCACAAACAGCTACCTTGTGCTAATCAGCTGGCTTAAGGGCACGAACAGCGTTCACGTGCGCTTATGAAATCTGCAGGGCTCGAATCAATCAGGTGCTTTGGCGCTAACGCATGTCAGTAAATGACTTTAAAAGTAATTCATCACGGTACAAAATCCCTCGCCGGCCTCAACGCTTAGCATATTTCCGTGGTTAGAAGTCCCACTGGAGTGTAAGAGAGATCTGTTTAGACTCTGTGTCCGTCTTTTCAACACAACACTGATATGTGCTCGGCTGATATCAACGCAGCTTACCTGTCTTACAAACTACGCCTGTATCCGTCAACTTCAAGGTTTCACCAAAATAAAGATGACGATGTTTGGTTATAACAAGCGGTGGAACAGTACACTGGTTTAAAAATAGGTACACGATTATGAGTTATGAGGTACTGGTTTGGATCCTTATGTTTCCAAGTGGGAATGTTCTTGTTTGAAATGTGCACGTTTTAAAACATTTCAGAAAAAGCCTAGAGAATTTTTGTGTCTCTGCATTTTATTTTTTTTTTCTAATAAACTGCTAGATGCTGAGAAGGGTAAACGTGGAACGGTTTAACTAAGTGAAAAACTGAACAGTCAGACTGTCACCGCAGTGTCAGTAACAACTGAGTTCACGAAACGTGATGCAATATTGAAATTTATCGCTGTGGCAGCAACTGTGGTGGTTCAGTCAACTCTTCTTGAAGCTATGTGTAATTAGTGTATTCAGGGTCTATTCTTACAATCCGGACATCACGTCTGAGGGAAAAAGCTCATACTTGTTTCCAAAGTCTCTAAACCTTCACGTTGTCCGTATAGTACTTAACCGCCACACAGCTATAACACCTAGCAGCATATATTGCCCTGCTGCCTAACAACCATTTTGAAAGCACAAGTTCTACATATTAAAAGTTAACGATAATCTTTTTTCTTCTTCTTCTGTTTGTTTTTCCAATACCGTTCCAAACCTAAGTTATAGCCAAACACGTTGGCTTTATTTTATTACTGACAGTCTGGTCCTAACGTTGCTGTTTTAGGATCAGCTTTTTATCAACTTTACATTTTGTTTATCAGGACAGGACAAGCCAAAGACTGATCCAGCATCAGCGACAAATAAAATCTGTTGCGTGTCGTACTCAAACTTGTTTATGTATATCTTGTATGTCACATATAAAGGCATTATTTGGGGCTAGCCTTGACTCACAATCTGCCGTTTCATTTTCAGAGAAGCTAAACGCAAATAACGCAAGAGAGGGTGTGCGAACAATCCCACAAGTACTGCACTATATTACTGGAACTAAACATTTCCAGCCAGTGTGTGTGTGTATTTAGGGAATGCTTTTAGCATAGCCTTTGTGTAATCCATCAAAGAAGCCATATGTGATGAACAGACTGACATGGCCATGTTTGAGAGGTTCTAGTTGTGCATATCACTCATTTGATCAAAAGTGCAAATGAAATGTACCAGTTTACCAACTGCCTTATGAATGATTCCTTTTATAATGTGTTATCCATTTGGAAGCAATAAAATTGTATTAATTGAAAACCGCTCTCGTCTTCTGTAGTGATTGCTCCGGTTTGATTTTTCTTCATGTCTGCTAAACATAAACAGCCAGGTAGAATAAAAACAGTTTATGGATACATGTGTACATTCTTGCATCCAGGTCAGCCCTATTACCATTTCAAACCCGGTAATTCAAGGACCAAAGCAGTATCTTGATGATCTTTTGTACAGATTAGGCCATTTTCCACTGTATACTCTAGACCGATATAATATTTCACTATTAATTTTTATCAGTCCCGATTGATCTCTGTGTACTCTTAAGATTTACACATCATTATCAGTAAATTACACTTGGCTGCACTGCACTTGTATGTATTCAGTTAAAAATCATCTCTAAATTCAGCCACTGGTTAACCTCGTTACTGAGTCGATGTCTGATTAAAAGCTGGACTGAGATTAAAACAACAGATCAACACAAAACAGTGCTCCGTCTTTCATGGTGAAATTGTACCACCGGCACAGCAGGTAGCCGTGAGAAGACGTGCCAGCTACAGAGAGGCTGCTGGCATGAGTGAAAAGCGAGTTTGAAATTACAGCTAATGAGACTGTCGTTCAGCAAATCGGTCATATTTGAAGTATTGATCCTAGAGGTTCCTTGTTATTTCTTCACACATTTGGATACGATCTCAAAATCAGAGCTGAGTATGAGACAATTCCTGATACCGACATCGTCCCAGTAACCAAATCTGCTCCTTTTAAGCTTTTAATGTTCATGCACAGCATAAAATGCGCACATTTACTGTACATAATGTGTTCATGTGCAGGATTAGAAATTTCCCAAACAAGTCTGATGTGATACTAATGCAGCGTTTCGGGGCCAGTGCCGGCACAACACTCATGCACACTGGTGGCCAAAGGTATGAAGAAAACATACTATTATAGCATAGTATTATAGCTCTCCCTGTGCACAAGACTTGTGATTAGTTCTAGCCGATCTGACTAAAGAGATGTGTTAATTAACAAAAAAAATTCAGGAAGCAATCAAGGAGGCATGGCTTAAGCATTTGACACTAGAGTAATTCAGATGTCTTTTTAACTCTTTGTCTAGGTTTTAAAGAATTAAGAACTTGATACTGAATACTGATTGTTGTAATTTCATTGCATAAATAAATTATCATCTTGTCATTTTTGTTAAAGTCATTAAAAAATATAATAAAAATTTTGTCTCAGTACTTTTGGCCATTGCTGTACTTTCACACAGTTTCTGTCAATCTAATTAAATAAATTGCAGGTTTTCCCCTCCACCCACCCACACAGACACACCTTTTGGCTCAGACACTGGCCAGCAACCTGCCAGGGGTGGACCCAGCACATTGTGAAATTATTTCTGCAGAACGCTCCTCCCTCCCCCAACACTGCGCGTTCTGACAATACACAGAGAGAGAGTGCGAGTCTTCGTCAAAGCCGTCAGGAACAACACTGGCTTTAATCAATCTCGAAAAAAAAAGCACGACTCTTTCCCTTTTCATTGTGTCGCAGTAGTTTCCAGTGCCACCTCCACATACCACAGAGCATTGTCAAGGCAGTTGTTTCTTGGGATACCTTTAAACTCCTACAATTTTCCATAAAAAAATTTTTTAATGACATATTAAAGCGGACATCTCTTTTTTTTCCTCATCACGACTCGCACAAAAGAACTGTTGCTCACAAAACAAAAAAAAGTCTGAAGGATGAAAGTTGGCACAAACTTTAAGACATGATTCATATGAAAACTTTTATGAAAACTGTGTGTGCAAATGGTATTACTGAGTCAAGCTTGAAACACTGGTAGCTCGATACGTTTACATTATTAGTTAATTACATCTAAGATCAGCATCTTAGCTCTAATAAAGCAAACTTTGGACATCAAACATGTATGTGGATCCACTACTTAAGCAATAAGTAACTAACAGGTAATAAAGAAGCAATTGATATATAAATGAGTTATTCTCATATCACCCAAATCACATGCAGATGACAAACCCTCTCACTGCAGCACTTGCATACGGTCTTTTATTTTCCAAACAAATGTGGTATACAGCTTTTCCCCAAAAACATCAACATGAACTCATACTTATGCAAATGGTGTCCAACTAAAAATACTTCATGCTCTAAAAGGTTTGTCATGAACGATGTTTCTTTTTATGAAATACGGCTAATATCAAAACTCTGCTCCGTTTCGGTGTGCGTCTGACGGCTACTGATACGTTGCGAGTCGATGTCTGCTTACTGTGACAGGTTTCCGAGATGCCTTAATCTGAAGTGATGTCATATGTACAAGGTCAAAGGTCAATACAGCCGACAGAACATGTACAGTAGTATTATAATGTTGATGTGTGATGTGGCATGGACACTGCAGACCAGATTTGAGTCTTCATATTAACCTTAACACAGTGGCAAGAAAGGCAAGTCAGCTTTTGTAAATGCTTATATAAGAGGAGCGACTGGTCGATAAAAATGCACTTATGATCTCTTATAGCTTGGGAGATCTCACTGGTGTACACTAAGGTGAGGGGATATTGCCATTGGCTGCCATTGACAGGGAATGCCACGGATGGTTAATTATTCCCCAAAGCCGAACAATCACTATACATCACACGGTCACATGGTGTTTGTGATTGTATTATTAATTATGAACCTTAGTGAAGGCCGCATCAGACTCCTGTCCATAACAGACTGCTGCTCAGGATGGGACACTAAACCAACCGTGTCAACATAAAAGGGGGAAGAAAAAAAAAGAAAGAAAGAAAAAAAAAAAAAAGAGTATCAAATACCAGTATGACTCCCAAAGTCTTCCCTCCCCCAGTATCTATAATCCCCTGGGCCTGTTTTCCTACAAAAAGACAATTAAAAAAGCAGCCACAGTTGTTAAGGAGCAAGTGCTCCATGACTAGAGAAAGATAGAGAGAGAAAGGAGGAGAGAGAGAGACAGAGAGAGAGAGAGACAGAGAGAGCAAAAGAACATCCATCAGTCCATTCTAGAGCTTCACAGCCTGCTGGATTCATTTGTGCTCCTTCGTCGGGGCAAAGTACAGCTCCATGGGTTTGTTGACCTTCCAGTATTTCTCACTCACCAGCTCCAGGGAGAAAGAGCCATTGAGGACCTGTGACGGAGACACACCGTGTGACACACTTATATAGTGGACTGAACTTTTATTACAATTATCCTGTACACTGTAGTTTAGTGGTTCTCAACCCTGTGTGTTTGTGTTGTACCAGTTTTATCACACCCACTTATATATTTTTTAAAAAGGGCTGGTAATTAGCTGATTACTTAAATCAGGTGAGAAAACACCAAAATGTTCAGGGCATGAGAGGGTCGAGAACCACTGCTATAGTGGGAATGACGCTGTGTATCGTGTTAAACCACTCACTGTGAACTGGTTGTTGGCTGTGGGAATATAGATGGTGTACTGTTTCTCGCTGGCAGCCTCCACATTGATTGGACTGGCCTCTCCGTTCTTGCGCAGCTCCTCCAGGGCGAGTCTCACAGCCAGGTATTTTGAAAGGTGATCGACTGTTGCGTTGCCCGAAGTCTTAATGTACCTAATTGCATGCACACAAAATATTACATTTTTTTAAGTTTTAACCTCAATAGTTTCAATGTGCAATTATAAACAAACGTTGAAAAACAAAAACAAAATGTGGCCGCTAACATGTAGTTACTTGACCATCACACCCATATTCTGAACATTTTATGCTAGATTTATTCCCACCCTTTCATTAGATTTTGAAGCATGTCTGAGATTTGAGTGATGTCAAGTTGTCAGGAGAGAAGGCCAGAGATTTCCATTTTATCCCGGAGGAGTTCGATGGGGTTTTATGTCAGTGCCCGAGCCAGACAACTCGAGTTCTTCCATATCAATCTTTGCAGACCAGGTCTTTAAGGCCTTCGCTTTGTGCACAGCAGCATTATCATGCTGGAACAGATTGGGGCAAGTTCCAGCAAAGAAAATTTGCAATGCTACAGCATATAAAAAAAAAATTATGCAGCTTTCTGGCAACATTTTGAACCATATATGGGTGTGTGATAATCAGGTGTCCAAATACTTCTTTTCCATAAGGTGCATCATACAGACTTTCATACATTCAATTTAATATGATTGAACCTTCAGCAGCATATCAATGATCATCATCTGAAACAATATTAAGGCAAGCATGGCCCTCAAAGCCATTCCCATGCTCCTCACTGCATGAATGTTTACACAGATGATAGTGGAAATACCACAAATGATGATGGGACACAAACATCTCTGTTTGTCTCACATTTACAACAACCAGAGATTTTAATTTCACTCTGCTGCTCTTAGACTAAAAACAATACCCAACCATAACCTCAGTATGACTGTTAAAAATATTCATCATGATCGTTAGAGAGACTGCAATATTGTTCCACATTAGAATTCCTTCACTTGTGTGTAAAAAAACTAAAACAAAAAAATCTAATCTTGCTGACTGGACTGTAAAACAAAGCCAACAATAACCCAAAATAAATCACTTTCTCCGTGTTCAGTGTTCGCTCACCTGGTTTGGGCAGCGTCCTCTTTCTCCATGAGAGTAGGATGAGGCCTGAAGACGAGCTCGATCTCGCTGGCTCCGTCCAGAGCTGTGTCCCCTCCTCCGTTCTCTGTGGTGTTGTCCATGTCAAGGCCCGAATCGTCTGAAGTCTTGGTGCGTTTGATGCTGGGACCTGCCTCCTGGTTACTGTGGACAGAGGCATTACTGCAGTGCGAGCTGTCGCCATTGTCTTCTGCCCCACTTCCGTTCTCAATTTGGTGCTTCTTCCCTCTCTGCAGTCTGGGTGAGTAGATACAGAAGATCCAGAAAATTGTTTTAGACCAGAGAGAATATCACAGAAGCACATACCATCCTTACATCCATGTGCCTTATAGTCTTATTCATTAAATGTAGGAATCGTACAGTATGAGATCCCAGAGCTTTCAAAGACTCATGTTTGCTTGCCGAGCAGTTCCTCATTACCCAGCTGGATTATCCGCATGCTGGACTCGATTTGCATTTTCCTGGCATCGCTATAAAACTAGGGCAGTGGGTGTGAACTGTGAACTTGTGTAGCATGAATCAGAGTGAAATTGATGGTTCATTTTCTCTTTCTTTAGACACTGCTTAACATTGCAGAGCCTTACATGGGGGAAAAAGGGTGATGATAAAGAGCATGAGAGAAAGGGTGGGAGTAAAAACCTCAATGCAAATGTGAGTACTTATAAAAATAGAAAACATACAGAAATCATGATTAAAAAATGAAGCAGAATAATCGTCTGGGGCTAAATATATAAAAAGACAGTTTATGACGTTTGTGAACAAGATGTTTTGTTCAGATTTTTGCATTCTGTTTTTGGCCCACACCCTAGCGTTTCTACCAAATAAAGTGCACTGAGGGGGGAAACCCAACCACGGTTCCACCCAAACATAGTTAATAGGTGAAAGATGTGAAGAAATGCCTAATCTACACACTTCAACTAAACATCCACGTGTATAATAACTGAGTCTCTAATGACCTGTTCAGGGCTTGGATCTTAAGGCCCTCCTCGATGCTGTGGCTCAGAGCCTGTTGGTTGTTGTGTTTGCTAATGCGAGCCAGCACTCGCTCCTGGTGCGCCTCATACTCGTCTCTGCTCGGGTAAATCTTGCTGATAAGAGCGTCAAAGTTCGGATCAGGACGGAGTGAGCGCTTCGACACCAGCTTCTTCCTGCATGTCGGACACTCTTTATTCCTGAAGAAACAAAGACGATGGGTTATTCATAACCCGACTTGTACCAAATGACACATAACTGACTGCTGAGGCAAAAATATATTTGCAAATTCATACCTCTTCAGAAATAATTAACACACAAATTAGACATATTCAAGAAATTACTACTACAAAACTACACCATTTTTTTCCTCCACCCCCTCACTGTTTTTTTGTTTTTTTTGGCTCGACCTGATCATATATATACACGTTTTTTACAGTCATATTTTCACTGCTTTTTTGACATCATGCATGTATAGCGCTCAGAAGTACAAGACCATTCATAACACACCCAGATGACTTAACGCTACACATTGCTATCTCTTCAGCTATTTTTAACCGGATCTATTCATATCGGTTTGAGTTGTTTTTTTTTTAGCTTATTCATGAGTTCACGGTTTGTCTGTATTATTCAGACATTAATATATGTACATGTATATTGTGTTGAGCACAATTATACACAGTTATACTGTAAGTTACCACACATACCCTGTCCTTCTTTACATTACACACACATCTCTGTATATATGGACCCATAACCTCATTTTACTACATTTGTTGTTTATTGTTAATAAGCTACTTAACTATAGTCATTTTTCATTCAACTTCTATAACGCTTATCCTGTGTACAGGGTTGCTCCTGTACTAGTAGTTTTTGCGCACAAGGCGGGGTAAAACCTGGACAGGGTGCCAATCCACTGTAGGGTACACACACTACAGTCTTTAGACTGTGGGAAATCCACCATGCAAACTCCATGCACAGAGACATGAGGCGGGAATCGAACCCCCGACCCTGAGTGTGAAAAACCACAGTGCTAACCACTACACCAACATGCCGCCTTTTGTGTGTGTGTGTGTGTGTGTGTGTGTGTGTGTGTGTGAGAGAAAATGTTGAGAGCAGTAAAAAAGGTGCTGGTGAAAAAAAAGTGTGTGACTGACCCGGATCTGAGCGCTGTGATGATGCAGTCTGCGCAGAAGCGGTGCAGGCACTCCTTGGTGGTCATGGTGTTCTTCAGCATGTCCAGGCAGATGGGACACATCAGCTCACTGTGTAGGCTACGAGGGGACACTGCGATCTCCAGCCCGTCTGTGATAGCCTCCTGATTGAAGAACAACAGCAGAAACAGAGACTAACACAAGGAGTCCTAGATAACAACTGAGTAACTACAGCGATAATAACTAGTTAATTGTTTGTCGTATTTCTGATTAGATTATTTGAATTTCGGTTTTAGCATGCACATTAAACGAAGCATTAAAAACATCTGTATTTTCTTTTTGCAGCTCCCTAATCAAATATGACTGTATTATTATAAGCCTTGTTCTGAAGGATTGTTTTGGATATTTGTAAGCCTTTTAACAAACTGTACATGGGTAATAAAAATATGTTTAAAAATAATTGAATAAAAGCCCTTATTCAAGATTGTCCAAAAGAAACAGAAACCAAAGTCCAAAACATTATACTTTGGCAAATCCCAGGTCTTAATGTGCAACCTTTTTTTTTCTAAAAGACAAATCATGATAAATGAAACAATGATACATCCTAAGCCTAGTTTTAACTGTTACTACAATACTGTGCAAAAGTCTAGACTCATTTCTTCATATTAAATTAAATGATGGCGGTTAAATTACAGAAATAAAAACAAATTGTTTACTGCAACAGGCTGCAAAGTGCCTAAAGATACAAAAAAATAAATAATTGGTTGTTTATGTAACAACCTCAGCAGCAATCTCATTTCCCCTCTCGTCCATTCAAACCACTCAGCATCGCCAGTATACTAATCACCAGCCTGATCATCTGTTCCTCACTGGTTCATGCCTTAATTAGGAGTTTCTTGAATACTTGAATGATTCATAGGTCACTGTGTGACTTATAAACAAACAAAAAACATTTCTCTGAAACTGATCAGGTACCATGAGATCAATGAGAGTCATAAACAGGCCAAAAATGAGAGAGAAAAAAGTCCTTTAGGAAGCTTGAAAAAGTATTCCTCGAAACTGCTAAAAATGCAAAACAAGAAAGTCTGGCTCTTTGGAAGCAAACTATAAAGAAATTAGGCTTTCGCACATTGCCAGTTGATGCGAGCAAAAGTTTTGGCACCCGTGCTCTTACCTGTGGAGTTCTCTGTAACTCGTAGAGGCTGAGCTCCCAGGTCTTGCTGAGGGGTTGAACCCCGTTAGTCTGCACTGTCTGAGTCATGATTCGGCGAATCGGAGAAGAATCAGGTCTGTGACACAGCAAGGAGAGAGAGAGAGAGAAAGAGAGAAAACACTCATTAGGACGATGATTCATGTTTAAATGATGACATTCATAATCATACTCCTGGCTCATGATCAGCCATAATAAGAAGAGCTACATGTAATAATTTCTTCCAGCAAACCCTAGGCTGAGATGCATAATCACATAGTTTTATGAACACCTGTCAAGTGCCTCCAGGGTTTCTCAAGTAAACTGTCTCACATTTTAAAGAGCATGTCCTCGATTGTGTCACCTCGTAGATTGATTTATGTGTTTGATCATTAATAATAAAACTGCATATGATCCATGCATACTGGTTAAACACTGCAATCAAACACTCCAAACTGGATTTTCCACAATCTACCCACATTTGAGTGGTTTCCCACACTAACACACCCACTTCGATCTCTGGATCTAATACCGGATCGAGTTTATTCATGAAGCAGGAAAACGACAGTGCAGTGTGTGTGTGTGTGTGTGTGTGTGTGTGTGTGTGTGTTATTTGGGGGAAACACAGTAACAGGCTGTGTACAGCTAATACTAGCTAGAGAAGCTTCTCAACTCTTTGTGTTAGCGAATAACGCAGGGTGGTCTAACAAACCCAGATAAACATGTCCAATAAACGTCTTCGTTAAACCGTTGTAAAAGTGAACAAATGTTACGAATTATAATGGAAATGCGCACGCGCTGTCGTTTTGTCTCGCGCTGTCAAGAAAAATCGCAGTTAAGGAGCGACGGCGACGAACCGACGGGGCTAACGCAGCTAAGGACGTAGCTTTAATTAGCCACATAAACATCATTCCCTGGGTTATGGTACTCATTAGCAGCCGCATAACGATCTAATACACTTCCTGTTTACGTTCAACTCCGTATAACGACGAAAGAACAGGTAAATCTGGCTTAAATAGAGCTTGTTTACACACTTACCCTTTTCTGTGTTGTGGACACTCTTACCTTCGCCAGCGCGTTCTGAAAATCTCAATATGGCGGATTTTATAACGACCCAGCAAAGGATTGTGGGAAATGTAGTGCTGTAGTGAATGTAGGAATAACGGGACGCGGCGATGCGCTTGTAAACCAGGGACGGGAAGCACCAGTCACCTTCTCATACGATATTATCCCTGGATACCTAGATTAAAATCGCGATTGAAATGAAGTATCTGGATTTTATAAATATCCCGATTCGATATTACATTTCTCCCAGATTTTGTTACAAATTTAAATCTTAAAAAAAAGCATTCTAATGCATGTGATTTTTCGACTAATTTTCGAATCGAGGTATTTCAGGACTTGAGTAAGTGTGCGTAATGAGTGGGTTTAATTTGCTCACAAAGTTTGGAGAAAAAGGCTGATTAGTTGCTTTTAACGCGTGTGATTTTTTTTTATTGTAACCATAAAAATGCTTTTCTATTGCACAAGTTCATATCTGAGACTGATCGGTCGATCACCAGTCATAGTCAATCAAACTTTAAAAAAAAACAGCCAATTCTGGTCACTGGCCGATCAAACAATTTATCTCTATTCTCTAATCTATTCATCTCTAAAAAAAATAGTTTAAAGAGTCGATTTTGGAGTCAGTGTTGAGATACATAAATCGCCACACAAAAGAATCATAGTTCATAACTGAATTGATTTTTTTCTCTCATGAATATAAAATATATGATCTCTGTTGTGAACTGTCTGCTCACGTTTTGTTGTGTGTTTTTTTGCTTTGTGTATTTTGTTTTTAATTTTCTGTTAATCAATATTATAGAGCTAAGTAAAACATGTGTTTTATTTAATTACCGAAAACATCTGACTTACCCCACAACAATAACAACATGAAGAATAACTAGAACAGTAAGATCATCATCAACAACAACGACAACAACAACCTGTTAGGGCTACATAAGCAAATTTATTAAGGCTACTTTCATATTAGGGACTCAGGTATGGAGCCTGAGTTAAGAATATCCTTAACCCAAAGTCTAAGTAGTAAACTGGGGAGTACTGTACCTGTGTTTAAATCCAGTATGATAAGGTGTTCTCGGGCTCGATCTGAATCAGATACACATGCCAATTTCATCTTCCAAACTACAGAGCAGGTAAAGTGGGCAGACAGGAAAGTAGGTACTTTTTCATATTTGCCCAAAAATATTAATAACAGTAGACTTGCATTAGCTCACTGTAGCCTTATGGTCTTGTTAAAAGATATATACATTTCACGCTCTTCCCAGTAATTATTCTAAATCTGTTGTGAATATCACTTTTTTCTTTTTTTGTCATTACTAACATTAAAAGCATTTAGATTCAATTTGACATTTGATCTAAATAAGCCTATGGGTTGTCATCAGTGCTTGCAGTGGAAGTTTCACTTTAGTTGCTGTCTGCAGCTATCTCCACTTCTGCTTTCAAACACATGACATGGGCATGTCAGAATGGGAGGTCGAATGATCTTGCATTATCAAGTTGGTATAAAAATCTGCAGGTGGCAATATTGCAACTTCAGTACCAATTTCCACGAGAAAAATTATTTGCATTTTTAACATGCCTAATTTAAGGTGACCATGCAAAATATAAGGGTAACAACAAGTTTTAACAGAAATCCATTATCTTAAAATATCTGAATATTTCATTTTGTGTTAGAGTAATTTACTATTCAGACAGTATACAGTAAATACTATGTATCTCTTCTAGTTCTCTTCTAGTTCAGTACACGCAACAACAATCATGCATAAACTGTGAGAGCCTCAAAAGCAGTGGTGTGAGGCTGGGGTCAGTGCATCAATAGCCACCACGCACAGGCGTCTTTAGAAAATGAGCCACAACTGTGGCATTCCTAGTATTAAACCACTTCTGAACTGGAGACAACATTAGAAGTGTCTTACCTGGGCTAAGGAGACAAAGGAAATCTATGCTCAGTGGTGTAAAATCCTCTTTTTAGATGAAAATTAATTTTGCATTTCTTTTGGAAAACAAGGTCCCAGCGTCTGGAGGAAGAGAGGAGAGGCACAAAATCTTACAAAATAAGTTTCTTGATCTCCAGTATGAAGTTTTTTATAGTCGGGATGATTTAGGGTGGCACCATCATCTGCCGGGATCGGTCCACTGTGTTTTACGTTCAACATCAACATATATCTACCAGGAGATTTTAAAGCACTTCAGCAGGACTATATGGGGTATTGTCAAGAGTACAATGATTTATCACCAGACCCAACAATACAGATGAGCAGAAGGCTGCTATCAAAGCAACCTGGTGTTCAATATTGAAGTCCGACAGATTAAATCCCTATACATCATGCTGGATTATTGCAGTAACTTGTGCTAAAAGAGCCAAGACCAAGTATTGAGTGCATAAATGAACATACATTTCAGAAGACCATCATGCCATCATACCATCATGAACAGCGCTGTGACAGCAGTGGAGTCATTCCGGTTCCTGGGCACGACCATCACTCAGGACCTGAAGTGGGATATTCACATTGACTCCATTGTTAAAAAGGCCCATCAGAGGTTGTATTTCCTTCTCCAGCTGAAGAAGTTCAACCTGACACAGGAGCTGCTCACACAGTTCTACTCAGCCGTCATTGAATCTGTCCTGTGCACTTCAATAACTGTCTGGTTTGGC
>JAOVVB010000050.1:20581664-20591822 GCA_028570985.1 Heterobranchus longifilis | reverse complement strand
AACCCTGCTGTAAACTTCTCCACAACTTTATCCCTGACATGTCTGTTGTGTTCATTGGGGATCATGATGCTGTTTGTTCACTAATGTTCTCCAACAAACCTCACAGGGCTTCACAGAACAGCTGTGTTGGTCTTTCACATAAAATCCAATTGAAATGCATTTATGTTTGTGGTTTTAATGTGACAAAATGTGGAAAAAAAAAACAAGGGGTATGAATACTTTTGCAAGGCACCGTATCTACACAAAGTTGCTTTAATGTTGGAGCATTACTGTAGTGTGCTCATATACAATAGTGGAGTTAAGGTTAAAAGTCAAATGCATTTGAATATCAAATATTTTATAATCTATGTTAGTATAATATGATGACTGTGCTTTCATATTAAAAATAATATAATTGTAATATAATTACAAATGTGCTTTTTTTTCATGAGGATAAAATTTTAATTCATATTTTTCATTCTGAGTCTAAAATACAGTATTTATATACTGCAGGTGATGTGCCTTTGAATCAAAAGTTCTTTCTATTTTTTTCTATTAATGGTGTCTGCTGTTGTAATTTTTTTTAATGTAATGTAATTTTTTTTTAAACCAGCAAATAAATATTGTGCTCAGTATTAAAACAGGCTGCTTTTTATTGTTTCGTCTGATTGTTAGACATGACAGTTCACTTCTAAAACTGTTCTGCACGGAGGCAAATATTCCCAAAATAGATTTCTCAGTTTTAGGAATAAGGCTATTTGTTCACGTTCCTTTGTCACACAGACTGCAATGTACATGCAATCGAAAATGGTCAAGGTCACAGTTAAAACCCTAAAACAGCTGATGCGCAAAGGCATACGGTATTTTTATATATAGCACCGCTAATATATTTTGTGAGTTGCCACAAACATTTGTCTGTATGTGTCGGAGCAGGTGCTGGCCAACCTGGTGATGGAGGAGCTCTTGCCATCCCTACAGACAGAGCTATTGCCCAGGCTGAAGGGGAAGAAGGCTGAGAGGAAGAGAGTGTGGTTCACGGTGAGTTGCTATGTATAGACACTCGTGACTCAAAACTGCAGAAAGTCAATTGCAGCAACATGACTCAAGTTTCATACACAGTAATCTCACTCACATTCCAATTAAGTCAAGCTGAAGACTTATTACACTGTAATCATATTTATTTCATCATAAAATAAAAAAATAAAAAAATTATATCCCTCAAACAGATATTTACAGAAAGCATCAGAGTTGATGCAGCTTTATATTCGTCATCTAATGTGTTTTAATTGCAGGGAGAACATAATATGGTACTATTATGTAGGATTTGTCCTTGTTGCACAGAGTGACTAATGAGTAATCGGCTTTTGAGAGACAGTTTTTTCTACATTTACATCAGTACTGTTTTTGTTTGTACAAAAAAAAAAAACTATCATATTTTGTTTCCGACAACTCAGAAGAATGAAGAAGTGAGAAAGGGCCATATTACTATCTGAAATGTTAGACATACATAGCTTTGTGTATGTGGAGTAATGAGGTCTTCAACACACAATACTTTAAGATTGTGTTGGATGAGTCTTGTTTCGGATGCCTGTGTCTGCCTGTATCTTGTATAGTGAGCGAAAATAAATATCTGAACACTTTTTTTGTTATGTAATATACCTCTAGTGCACATGTCCACATCTAAATGAAACACTAATCTACACAATGTTTTTGGATGTTGTACGGGGGGGTGTTCAAGTCAAACCAGGACTTTTGATTGTGCAGAATAACAGAACAAAATGATGAGAGTAAAATATCCCTTTATTTCTCTATATTTCTTTCTTTCTGCTATACTAATGCACTTATCCCAGTGTTTCACTAGTGCTTGGATACCATCAAGGTAGAAAGGTTTCTCAGTATGCCAGAGCCATGATCGGACTGCCCATTTGATTTGAACACCCATGATAATATATGCAGTATAATTTACCTGTATATAAAATATATAAGTATATATGATAATACTTCTATCTATTTCTACAATGACTAGATTTAGAGTAGACTGTGGAGTTTCTTATACCATATAGAACCATAAACCATATAATTTTAGACAGTTTTATGAGTCGCAAGTGATGAGATTGGTTACGCCATTGAATTTGGACTAATAATAACAATAATAATAATAATACATTTTATTTTTAATGCACTTTATATTTGAAGTAAATTTCAAAGTGCTACAAATTAATTCAACCCAAAAGCTCTGATAAAAAGATGAGTTTTAAGACCAGATTTAAAAGCAGCAACAGTCTGTGGCGTCCTCAGATAATCTGAGTGAGCATTCCATAGTCTAAGTGCAGCTGATCAAAAAGCCAGATCTTCCATAATATCAAGCTTGGTCTTAGGAGGTTTCAAAAGATGTACTGACACAGAGCGGAGGTTGCGTGTAGATGTATGTGAGGTAATAAGTTTTTTGAGATTGAGAGGAAACAGGGAGCCAACGAAGAGATGTAAGAATAGTCGTAATATGGTCGTATTCACGCCCTCTCATCAGGATCTTAGCAGCACTGTTTTGAATGAACTGCAGTTTTTGAAGGATTTTTCCAGTAGTCTTAATGAAGAGTGCATTGCAGGTACCAGTCTAAAGTTTGGACACACCTTCTAATTCAGTGTTCTTCCCTTATTTTTTATTCTTTCTACACTGTAGAACAATACAGAGGGCATCCAAAATCAGTTGATATTGACATGTGTCTGCTACTCATGCATGTTCTGTAAAGCCTTCATAACAGCTCTAATCTGAGGTGCTGATGAGGTTCATGAGAGCCAGTTTCATCATGGTGCTTGATGGGTTTTGCAAATGCCCTTGACACAATACTGTTCTTGCAAGAACTATTACAGAACAGCTGACTTTTGTGTCTTAAAATAACAATTGAATGTTGTAGCTGTTACTTAATTACCTAATTCCATATGTGTTATTTTATAGCTTTAAAATCTGTAGTATTGTTCTAAAATGTGGAAAATAAATCACTAAGCAAAAACCATTGAAAAACATTTAATTGGAAGGTGTGTCCATTTCATGTACTGTATATGTAGGCATGTTGTTTATGCATATTAATAATTTTTTGGAGCTATTGTGTGTGTTTGTAAATTTGAATTGGATATATTCTATATTATACAGTATAATACATGCCAGTATGTATATCTATATGATCTATATCTATATATCTATAGAACGTATACCACTTTGGTTTAAATGTCCATAATAAATAAACAAAATAAGAAAACAATAAAGTAACATGCATGCTTACTTTTTCCAGACTGTGGAGGCAACGTATGAGCTGGTGCAGGATCAGCTGAACGATGGACTGAAGAAACTGAAAGAAGAATGCAGTGAGATCGCCAAAAAGCAGGAGACACTCATTCGTTCTGACATGGACCAGATCATCAACTCCAGCAACTTCCTAAAAACAAAACTACAAGGTGAGGAACCTAAATGATAAAATAATCAATTCTTAAATGCGTTGCGGTTTGTTAAACACTTGGAGAGTCTCGGGCTTAACGTGGTGGAAAATATCTGTTCTGCAAATACTTTGGAATAGCAGCAGACTGTAAAAAAACATGCACAGTCACAATGCATTATCATTATATTTAATGACTACATTAATTAACGCTCCATATAACGTTTCACAATGTAAGGAGACAGGAGATTTTAATTAGTAAAAATGCTAGACTGGTTGTAAAACAGATCCAAGACTTTAATTCTTATCCTTCAGTATTATCCCTCCTGTTATTATAATAAAGAAATACTGGTTTAATGTCTTGAAAAATGGGCTGACCCCTTTACAAAAATCTAATGGCAAACCAAAAATCCTGAAAATCTATTACAGTGCATACCACTAATGGAATAACAGTTTCAGATTTTCCTATCCCTGTACACCACCCCATATATAAACTGCAGAATGAGTGAACAGTTTCTTGTTCTCTGTTCTGAAAATCCAATTACATGATCAGTGCACCATCTTATGCCTAATACAATTGAAGCCTGTAGTTTAAATATTTTTCGATTCCATGCAATTCGGTTGATTAAATCCTGATGGTATAATACCATACAGTCTGTCTGCAGCTATCCGCTTACTTGGTTCATGTACATGAATGTAGGTGTGTTCATGACTCCTTATATGGAAATGAGAACAGTACTGAATAGACATGCCTTGAAAGCTATAGACAGTTTTGTCCATGTTGGAGTATTTATATGTGTGTTTTCCTCAGGCCTGGTCTCAGAACCAGCGATGAAGTTCTGCTCAGAGAGTGTCTCTCCGTATCTGGCCTCCATTCTGGAGGAGCTGATGGGCCCGGTGAGTTCAGGTTTCCAGGCCGTGAGGCAGCGTTTGGAGACAGACCTGAACCGAGTCTGTAAAGACTTCCAACCTGGAGGAACTAATGAAGAACTTACTAAGGTAAGACATGAAAAAAGAAAAGAGCTAAATGAGGTGCAAATGTTTTATCTGACAGTTATGGATTTCAAGTATGCGGTACACTTGGACTAGAATCTTTGTTCATTTTCAGTGTCAGTTGTGCAGCATCTGCACTTAGGCAACTATTGCATAGAACTGAGTGTCACTAATCCTCTTTATTCACTGTGACCAATGGCCATGGACATTGCACCACATCAGTACAACAGAGACGTTTTAAAATCTTAGCAGGCTAAGAAGAAGCTGAGTATTTATGTTTCTGCCCCCTGCAGCTTCAGAAGTGCATTACATTCGATCCAAAAGGTTGTTTATCTCTCACTCTACGTCTATACCACTACAGTATATCCTGTATACAGGGTCGCGGGGGTCCTGGAGTCTATCCCAGGAGACACAGGGCACAAGGCATGGTACCAATCCTTCACAAGGCACACACACACATGGTCATTTATACACTACGGGCAATTTGGGAACGCCAGTCAGCCTAATCTGCATGTCTTTGGACTGTGTGAGGAAAATGGACAGGGAGAACATGCACATGCACACAGATCCGGGGCGGGAGTTGAACCCGGACCCTGGGGGGCAAGGCAACTACTAAGCCACCTTAGCTTACATTTATGTGTTATAACTGCTTTTGTTAGCTTTATGAATGAGGGTTTTTCAGGGAAAATGTTTGGCGTTTGGTCGACTTTGGTGTATGTTGATATTTAATAAAGAATGTTGTTTAATGTTGTTGGAGAATCGTTGATGCTTTTTAATGGTGAATGTTGGTCTTTAATTGCAGAGTAAAAGTTGGTTTGTGTATTATCTTTTACAAGGCATTAGAGGAGGTGTCTCATGCCCAGCTGGAGGACTGTTATCAGCATGTCTCCATTCTAAAGGAACAACTGCAGGAGCTGCGCAGCCGCTTCAAGTTCTCCAACTCGACATTGGTGGTGCACAAGACTCAGAGCCACATGCAGCAGGTAAGACTCACGGTGCAGCTCCACTCGGGGGATCTTCAACTCTTAAGCAATGCCTATTTTTGTTGTCTCCACTGTAGCCATAGTATTTTTCAAATAATCTGTTATGGTTAAAATTTAAATTTTCAGAATAGTGGCTCTGTCTGTAATGTGCCATAATATATCTTATAAAGAGACAGTTGTCAGTTGTTGGAAACATGTTTGTTTCATGGATGTTCTGCTTTTTTTAGCTGATGGAGAATGCTGTGTACACGTTCGAGTTGCTTCTTCAGTCAGCCATGAAGGAAGAACCTGAGAAATTGGCCACAGTCATGGAGAAAGCCAAGCACAGAGTACTTAAGGTGCTTATCCTATCACATATTTAATTTGTTAAATATTATGACTTAAGTCCATAAAACCCATAAAAAGACTAAATGATAACTGTTGGTTAGCAGCTTAAAGCCCTATTCATTATTTTTCAGCAATATGACTATGATAGCAGCACAGTGAGGAAGAAGATTTTCCAGGAAGCTCTGGTGGACATCACACTGCCAGCCATCAGGAGAAACCTCGCACCCAGCTGTAAAACTGTAACTACTAGCACTCACACAACATTACGCAAAACGTAATGAGACATAATTTCAGATTTCAGTTTGCTAGGAAAATACCATACATTATTATAAAATTTATGATATCAAGTTTGACTGTTTGAGAAGAACTGAAATGAAAAAAGACAGACAATTAAAGTTGCTAAACCCCGCTGCACAGACATGGCCATGTCTTATAGTCAAGTCTGTCCCTTTATCAGACTTCTTGGGAACTCTCTTGGGTAGTTATTTCCAGTAATGTACAAGATCAGGGCCATATCTTTTTGAAACCAAGAAAACATGACAATCAAACACGGACATGACAAAAATAGATGTAAAATAATTCGTGGCTCTAACAACCCGCAATTTTTTTGTTCCTTTTGAGACAGACATTTGACAAATGAAACCTTATTGATGTAAATAGGTAAAAACATACAGTAGATGTGCCAACTTTCTGTCCTGACAATTAAACAAATCCTTATTCCTTATTAGTCAGACCACCAAAATCGATAAAATCACATTTTGCATAGTTTATTATATTATAATTATGCAAAATTGCAGTCGGTTTCAGTGTGTGCAACTATAATTATGTTATTTTATTATTATCTGTTATTTATTCAGCGTTCCCTGATTTGTCCATGTCCAATTCCATCCAACCCATCTTGTTAGGGCACTTCCCCTTCAGAGAGGGTGCAGGCTAACACGTGCTTCCTCTGAGCAATTCATCTTTTTTGAACTGCTGCTCATGCACCATTAGGGAGTGGCATGACACTTGTGTGAGCTCACAGACTATGTCACTATAATTAATGTGAGAGTGCAGATAAAGTGCAGATATATCACCTCTGACGCAGTGCACTAAATCTACTCTCTCTAGGTTCCCACCTATGAAAATGTGTCACCTCACCCAGGAATCAAACTCCTGATCTACGGGTGATAGAGTGAACTCATTTCCGTTACACGCAGGAGCCCTGCTTCTTAAATACCACTTGAATTCATCTACCAAGATTTGCTATAATGGCTTTGATTTTGGCTTTGATTATTTAAACTGCCAATTATTCCTTTCCCAGATTCAAATGTTAGGCTTCAAATGATGAAAACACGCTCCCACAAAATGGCAGTTTGATCACGTACTGTAAATGTGCCAAAAATGATGCATAAAGAAACAGTTGTTGACGTTTGGTCATGTCTATTTTACCTGAATGAATAAGGACAAAAGGATTGTTGCAGAGAGAACCGATGTTAGAAACTGATAGGCCTGGTATTTCTTCTCATTAGTATGATTTGTGTCTTTGTACTGAATGAGATTTCCTTTTGATTTTTCGTGTAGGAGCTGCAGAACTATGAGCAGTACATCTTTGCTGATTACACGAACTTCATCCAAGTGGAGAATGTCTATGAGGATATAATGCTGAACACCCTGAACAATGAAGTCAACAAAGGTTAAAAGGCTTTATTCTTATTGTATTACTGTACTATTGCCCAACTATTATCAGAGATGCACCAGAGATCTGGTGGTAGAAATCATTGAGGTAGAGGACATTGTGAGTCCCTGCCCAGACACAATCATATTGTGATTGCATCTAACTCAGTTACAGTTTAGACTGAAAATGCTTTTCTTTAAATGTTGTATTTAAATCTTTCACATGTTTTGGACTAAATATACTGATAAGTACCTAAGGAAAGGTTTTTATTCTTACAAGTTGAAGAGATAATAATCTATGGAGTCCAAGTGATCATAATTGTCCTATTTTCCACTGCCTCCACTGTCTAGCCTATTTCATTTGAATGTCTTTCTTCCCTGATCTCATTGTGTCTTCTTCCCATGCAGTGGTGAAAGAAGCCGCCACTCTGAAGAAACACAACCTGTTTGTGGACAGCACCGAGCTGCAGTGTGTTAGTCAGAGTAGTCTGACAGACAGCCGGACTCCACCACGCTCATGTCCCTCCAGTCCGGCCAAAGTACAGTCACCTGTTCAGGCACAAAAAGCTGAGCAGGTTACAAGCTCCCTGGTAGTGGAAAACGGCAGCTCAGAGAAGCAACCAGTGGAGAAGAAAGAAGAACCTGCAAGTGAATCATCTCAGACAGATGATACTCAACCATCTAAGCCGAGTGATCTTTCAGCTGTACCCAGTATACCATCTTGTGTCCCGGCAGATTCCCCAGATCTTACTAACGTCCCTTCAACATCCATACCTGATGCCTCAGATCAAAAGTGTGAGATTTCTGTGAATAATCCTGACATGGTGTCCTGCACCTCATTACCAGAAGCAGCTGATGCTACAGCTCAGAGCCAACCTGTGATATCCCCTGAGACTGATTTCAACATGTCTCCTGTAATCATCGTGTCAGAACCCGAGTCAGTTCCAGAGCCAACCATTTCTGTCAGCTTACCAGATGATGTAAACATAGAAAGTCCTGTTCCTCCTGAATCTGTGAAAGAAAACCAAAGTGTCAGTACTTCAGAGGAAACAGAGGTTGACGCTGCAAATCAGTCTCACTCTGAGATCTGTCATGCTGTGTCAGAACCCCCTGAGGAGCCGCAAAGTGTTACAGTCCAGCTTGATACAACCAGTGCTGAGAATCCTTCAGGTTCCCAGACAAAAGACACACATGACACTGAAGTTGAAACACTTCCCTGTGATTCCTCTCTCCCTATAGTTGACATCACAGCCAGCGAGACAGCAGCAGAGAGCGTGGCGGAGAACGCCGCCAATACCAGCTCAAATGGACTCCCTTGTGTCCCTGATCTCCCAGCAGGGGGAGACATGCCTGCACAGTCTGCAAAGGTAGAGACTGAAGGCAGCACAGAACCCCACCGAGACTCTTCCACAGAGGATCAGGAAGCAGAAGAGGCGCTGGATAGCGTGAAGTGCATCAGAGATCTGGTGGTGGAAATCATTGAGGTAGAGGACATTGTGAGTCCCTGTCCAGACAGTTAGGGGAAATCAGTAGAGGTCTCTTTAGTGAATTCATTCCTTGGGGACTTACTGCACACGAGCTTTTACAAACAACTAAACAAAATCATATTGTGATTGCATCTAACTCAGTTACAGTGTAGACTGAAAATGCTTTTCTTTAAATGTTGTATTTAAATCTTTCACATGTTTTGTACACTGACAATCCATGAATAAAAGAGGAAGCATAAGAAGTTTCTTTCTTATTTTTAAAAGTATTGCTTAATTAGTTTAGTTAGCAATGCACTTTGTAACACTTATTCATTTTGAATATCTACATTTTCTTTTTAAGTGATTATGTATTAATTAGTTTTACTTTTCAGTTAATTACTTTAAGATAAGAGAACGGTGTTTTACACGGTACATCAGTGATCTTAAAACGCCACTGAGTGTGTAACCTTATTTTAGTGAATATTAGTCTATGTACAATACTGCTCATATATATTGGTTTTATAACTGCAATAAACTGATGTTTTCTATCTAAAATGCTAAGCATTCTTTTTTTATTTTAAAGTGTGAATGCAATGGTTAATGGAAGTTAATAGAGGCTGTGCTAAAGGCTTGGCACTTGGCATGTCTGTGTTCATTATTATATATTATTATTATTCTTTTTTTTTGCAATTAAAACATTTGCTGAGGCAGCATGGTGGCGTAGTGGTTAGCACTGTGGGCTCGCACCTTCAGGGCCTGGGTTTGATTTTCACCTCCGGTCTGTTTGCATGTTCTCCCCGTGCTTGGTTGGTTTCCTCCCACAGTCCAATGACATGCAGATTCGACTAATTTGTACTTCTGTACTTCCTTGTTCCACCACCAAGTCTCTTTGTCCACTTTGCCCTTTCCTGATGATACACCAAGTACTCTCCTTCCTGTCTCCCTGATCACATTGGCTGTAATTGTCCAGTCAACTGAAAGCACCTCCTTACCACCCATAGCCTGTCTCAACTCCTCCCTGAAGAATACACAACATTCTTCCTTTTTTTAACTTCCACCACTTTGTCCATCTTCCTCAGCACCAGGGTTATTTTACACGCCATCATTCTGTGTTGCCTACCAACACTTTGCAGTCACTGATCTTTTTCAGATTACAACATCAACACAAGATGTACAGTAGTCCACCTGAGTGCTTCTGCCTCCGCTCTTATATGTCACCCTATGTTCCTTCCCCTTCTGGAAGAACGTATTCACTACTGCCATTTCCATCCTCTTTGCAAAGTCCACCACCATCTGTCCTTCTACATTCCTGTCCTGAAGACC
>JAOVVB010000050.1:20529722-20543817 GCA_028570985.1 Heterobranchus longifilis | reverse complement strand
TTAGCAAGGAACAGCGGACGATGGAGTCTGTAAAGGCGAGAGTGTGTGTGTGTGATGGGGCACGGTGTCAAATTGCACCCGCACACACATAACTACAAGCTGATACAGAGAGGGAGAATGGAAAAACATTGGCTTAGTTGTGATCACGTGACGCTCAGCGTCAAAACAAGAAGCGCATGCATGATTCATGATATATGATACTCGGTACTCGTAAACCAAGACTTGTTCATTTTTCAAGTCAAAATTTATTAACAATCCGAGGTTTCACTGTATGTAATAAACAACATAAACATGTATGTTCTTGCATCTTCTTTCACAGCTGCCAGAGTTGCGTAAACAGTCGCGGCGTGAATACCTTACCAAACGTGAGCAGGAGAAGCTGGAGGACCTGGAGGCTGAGATTAATGATGAGGAGTACCTTTTTGCTGGTGATGCTCTCACAGAACGTGAGAAGCGAGAACTGGACTACAAGAAGAAGGTCAGAGACCTGGCTCGAGACTATAAGAAAGCTGGCGCAAAGGAGAAGGAAGAGAGGAAAAACCGCTACTACATGCCCGAGGAGATACGCAATAAAGTAATGTCACACAGTTTGAATTACATGTAAAGTAGATGTTTTTTTGTTTTAAGTTTGAGAATGAAGAATTATTATAATTTTTTTATTTTTACTTTGTTGTCTTAACGGTTCTGTTCTCACCCGTAGAACATCCCTCAGAGGGACATGGAGTTGGAGTTTGATGAGGAACCCAGAGAGGGTGGGGGTGAGCAGGGGCGGTGGGAGGAGGCACGGGTCGCCACAGCCACACTAAAGTTCGGGGCCAGAGAGGAACGAGAGCGGCGTATGAAGGAGGAAAAAGATAAATACCAGTTAGTGCTCGAAGAGGACGAGATGATTGACTTTGTGAGCACTGCTATCACTATGAAAGGAACACTTGCTGACAAGGTTGGTACATATATAACTGATTGTGGAAAAATTTATTCAGTTATGCTTCGCATTTCTTTGCATTGACTCCAAGATATTAATAGATGCGCTTCGGTTGATCAACCAGTGACCAGAATCGGCTGGTTTTCAGCTTGATCAGGCATCACTTGAACTCTGAACTCGGTTCAGATATAAGATTCTGCATGGGGTGCATGAGCTTCCAAGTAGTGCAACAGAAACACATTTCATGGCGTTACATTATCAAAAGTAAAGACTTAGGAGGCATTTGAGGCGGTAAAACATCAAAGTTTTTTTTAAAACAGGTGGTACACTCTAAACTATTCACACACTGACATCCCGTGTGGTAGGAGTGAATATTTGCCAAGTTTGTTTAGAAATATTAATGATTATTAATATTATAATGAAATATAATATTGTAATGAAATGAAATAATGATTATTAATATGAATATAATTATATAAAATGTAGCTTTTTGTTTCAATTGTGGTTAAATGTTAAGTTTATTTATTTTGAAGGTTGCCCTTGGTTTTTAAGTGAGAAAATTAACATAAGGCATGGACTACATTCACTCACATTCAACTCGGTTGTGAAGCTGGTGAAGAAAGCTAATGTATAAAACGTTTGATTTACGATACACTTAAAAAAAAAAAATTCAAGGTCTTAATTTTTTTTTAATTTTTATATTGAATCATGATATCTATAAAATCACAATACATACACAATTGCAGTATTAATCATATTGCCACCTAAATATGGTGATAATAGTGTATCAGGTGGTGACTGGTGAGTCCCATTCCTAATAAATAAGTTTAGTCCCTTCACTGTGAAAGGCAACGCCTATCAATAAAAAAAAAATAGATAAATAAATTTAAGAAAAGGAGTGGATTCAGATTGGGTTTAGAGTAGCTATTATATAAGGATCTTTTTTAATATAGTCATACAATGTTTCAGGCTTATTTATCAATAATGTTTCCATCAGAAATGTCTCTCTTTACTTAAAACAACACCATCGCCAGAATAACACTTTCTTAAATCCTTTAATGTGGAACGTCATATGTACCGATACCATATGTATGAAGCGTATTAGAAGCGAGTGCTTGTAAGCATGTGATTTATTTATTTTTCTTCCATTGCAGCCAGCACCAGTCTCACAGGCGTGGCTACAGAAAACTGACCAATCAGAATTCAGATTCACTGTGGTCTATCATATTTATGGACTTTTTAAAATCATGTTTATTGTGAAAATAAGTCAAACTTCAGGTTTTGTTAAAAATCCTATCAGCCCGTTATACTGATACTTATAATTCCCATTGTCTTACTATTCTATATTTATGCTTCCTCTCACTCCGATTTCTGACAGGATTCTGAACCTGAGCCTTCTCAGGCTGAAAAACAAAAGCAGTCGATCCAGGAAGTGAGACGCAGCCTGCCCATATTCCCCTACAGAGAGGACCTCCTCGCTGCCATCAGAGACCACCAGATCCTGGTTATCGAGGGTGAGACCGGCTCAGGCAAGACAACACAGATTCCTCAGTACCTCATGGAGGAGGTAAGTATTTACTGTAGAATGGGATACTTTCCCATTAGTGACTTTTTAATCCAAATCAATGCCCGTCATTTGTTTTCTGCATTTTTCATGTATCAGTTTTGGTGTCATTGTGTGTCTGTCTTCAGGGTTACACCAGAGGAGGTTTGAAGGTGGGGTGTACCCAGCCTCGCAGAGTAGCAGCTATGTCTGTAGCAGCTAGAGTGGCTCAGGAAGTGGCGGTGAAGCTGGGGAATGAGGTGAGTATACTGGAAATTACAGGTAGTCCCAGAAGTTCCGTTCTGGGAGCACATTCATAAGTCCGATTTGTTCTTAAGTCCGACAAAGTGAGCCTTTGACACAAAAATACAATGTAAAGCATAGCAATCTGCTTGACTAAACCTGCCCCCTTTCTCCACACTCGCATCATGTGGCCAAAAACCGTGAAACTGCCTAAGCAAATGAATCTCACACAAATGTAACGGTGTTGCCTCTGGACCTTTAAATTGCAAGGGGAATCCCGGATGTCATTTTGTCTCAGAGCAGTTTTCCACAGTATTGGAGTGTGATTTTTTAATTATATTTTTATTGATATTTAACAACATGGAGTGTGTTTTTAAAATTCACCAATTCGCCAACTCATTTCTCCCGCACCCTCGACACGCACACACATACAATATACTGGACATAGACCTTAGACACTGAAAGTGATCTACTTCCGTGATAGAACTGTGGTCCGTTCGTATCTGCAGAAATTCGTAACTCGAATGTTCGTAAGTCAGAGACTACCTGTAATATGTAACACTGGTTTTGTGGATTTTCCAGTTCCTGTATTTTGTGAGTCACTTGTTGTACCATAAATCTTGATGTTTGACTTTGACAGGTGGGATACAGTATCCGGTTTGAAGACTGCACTTCAGAACGCACAGTGCTCAAGTACATGACTGATGGAATGTTATTGCGGGAGTTCCTCACAGAGCCTGACTTGGCTAGTTACAGGTGAGATGAGACATTCAGCCAGAATTTTCCTATGTCATGATATTTTCATTATCTTAAACAGTAACATCATGTTAATACACATTTTTATAATCATTTTGTATTATTTTGATAATATCTGTTGCACTGGCTGCACACACCAGTCTAATGTTATATATATGTCCTGTACTGAAACATTGACTTAAACCAAAAAGTACCCAGTCTGCTTTTTATCTCATTTTTGGTACACTTATAAAATACAGTCTATCCGTGTTGCTGCGTAGTAGCTGAAGTTGATGTCTGATGATAGATTGGTGCATGTGGGTGAACAGACAAGTGGTTGAAATGTTTGTTGTAGAGCTCCTGAGTGGTGCAGCGGTAAATTACCTGAACACTATCATCCAGAGATTGCCAGTTTAATTCCAAGGTGATGCTACAGACATCCGTACCCAAAACAGGTTGGCCAGGTATAGAGAGTTCAAAAGATGCGGTCGGTGGCTTCAAATGTGTTGGTTAGAAGCACATGTTGGACTACGCCCTCACTGGTTGGTAGTTGTCACTGATGTGCCATGTATAAAACTGTTTCTGTGACTGTATTAAGGCACATATATTAGTGGCCTTGGTGTCACTTTTGCAGGTTGAAACATGATGCAAACAGTATATAATATTTTACCAGAGCTTTATTTATGTACGTTAAGTAATGTTAGACTGCCGTAGTGTGATCACTTTTCAGTTTTGGCAAACCTTTATTTCATAGCAAGATTTCCTGCTTGCATGATTAAAAAAAATAAATAAAAATTAAAAACAGTAACAGCCAGTTTGTTTTGTGTGGATATCAAAATCTCCTGTGTTATAAGTACTGTATGATTCTCACATTGCTTAATCTGTATACTTTTGCTCCTCTCTTTAGCGTGATCATCATTGACGAGGCTCACGAGAGGACATTACACACAGACATACTGTTTGGGCTGATCAAAGACATTGCACGCTTCCGGCCAGACCTGAAGGTGCTGGTCGCTAGTGCTACCCTGGACACAGAGCGTTTCTCTAGTTTCTTCGACGATGCTCCTGTGTTCAGGATCCCTGGCCGCAGGTTTCCTGTCGACATCTACTACACCAAGGTACGACCTGTGTACTCTGTCAACTTGTATACATGCTATTAGCTCTATGAATGGTCTATTTCCATGATTTAGACTTGATCGATATGTGTGTCTAGGCTCCTGAGGCTGATTATCTGGAGGCGTGTGTGGTATCGGTGCTACAGATACATGTGACGCAGGCTCCTGGAGACGTCCTTGTGTTCCTCACTGGACAGGTCAGTCTGCCGCAGGATAAACAAACAAACACTATACTACACACATCTCCTGAAATGAGTTGTGATTTATACACTGTACCTTGGATCTCTTTTTAAAAGCCGCTTGTGTTTGTCGTAGGAAGAGATTGAGGCGTGCTGTGAGCTTCTGCAGGAGAGGTGTAGGAGGCTTGGCTCAAAGATCTCTGAGCTTATTGTCCTCCCTATCTACGCCAACCTGCCCTCAGACATGCAAGCTAAGATTTTTAACCCCACGCCCCCTGGAGCTCGTAAGGTACTTACTCTAACACTCCATCTACTCTTTCAGTGACTCCATGTAAGAATAAATTAAGCCTCATTTGCAGGTCTGAGGCCACAGTGGGCACATGTTAATTACAACAGGGCGGTTATATCCAAATCGTTACTTGAACACTTTAAGCGAGCCTGTACCTACTATAGCCTCAGATTCCTGATCCTGGCTGACAGGACTAGAACATTATATGCTCCCCTGCTGCTGTCTCAAGGTTTAACATATCGTTTGTTTCTGAAATGCATGAAAGCATGACTGTAAAGGTTATTATTTCTTATTGATATGATTGTCAATGGGTGATTTATAATAATTACACTGTAACTGCAAGTCATCTTGCAAATTATAATATATAATAACCTGTTATTTATTTTCTTTCAGGTTGTGGTAGCCACAAACATTGCAGAAACCTCTCTTACTATCGACGGCATCATCTACGTGATCGACCCAGGCTTCTGCAAACAGAAGAGCTACAATGCCCGAACAGGGATGGAGTCGCTGATTGTTACGCCATGTTCACGGGTAAAGAGATCTTTTTTTAAAAAAGCTAAAACTTTTTTTTTTTCAACAAAAGTGCTTTTTGCTAAATAATGGAAATATTTAGCAAAAAAAGTTATTAACATGCATGAAGTGTCCACATGGTCTTACTTAGGTTTAATAGTTAAACACTTAAACATTGCACAAACTGTACATGTAAATCCTCACTTACTCACCTCAAGCCACACTGAAATGTCTTCGTCTCTGAGCCAAACAAAAAGTGCTCCATGCTCTCTACTGTTGCTCCGGGATTCATTTAAAAGCATCCTGCAAATTCAGTCATGTTTTTTCCCCTCTACTTCACTCACATGTCACTGCGGTCAGAGACCAAGTCTTATTAGTTACACCATATAAACAGTCTCATAGTAAAATTGTCTATGATTTTAAAATACAGGTATAGTACATTTGCAAACCCCATCAAGCACCATGATAAGACTGACTCTCATGAAGACTATCACAGGAAAGCAAGAACTTCCTGTGCTGCAGAGAAGTTCATTTAGAGTCACCAGTCACAAAAATCAACAATTAACCTCAGATTAGAGCTGTTATGAAGGCTTTAAAGAGCATTAGTGCATAAATTTTAGATGCTTTACAATGTAGAAAGAAGTACAAATCAGAAAAGACCATGGAATTAGCTGTGTCCAAACTTTTGATTAGTAGAACAATTTTTAAATTCAGATCAATTTATTTTTTTTCAGTCATGTATTTAAATTCAGTTTTGCTAAAACACAAGCAACATACACATTTGTCTCTATACACGTATCTCCATACACGTTTAACGTGTTTATTATTGTTATAACATGCCATGATCACACTCAGTTTACATGACAAACATAAATTAGAGGAAAATCGCTTAATTTTAGCCGCATTAACCTCATAGCTCCAGCCACAGATTTTGGACACCAAATATGTCTGGATTGTCTAACTCCCTACAGGCCTCAGCCAATCAGCGGGCAGGCCGTGCAGGTCGTGTGGCTGCGGGCAAATGTTTCAGACTCTATACAGCCTGGGCCTTTAAACACGAGATGGAGGAAACCACAGTTCCTGAAATTCAGAGGACCAACCTGGGCAACGTTGTCCTGCTCCTGAAGAGTCTGGGTATGACGTGAAACACCATCCACTTCATGGAGTAGTATTTTATATCACTTAAAGTTTGTCTTGTTTTACCTTAAGCAAGTCTTTAAATGTCATAGCTACCATATAAGTTCACATAAATCAGGTTTCCTGTGGATGATTTTGATCAGTTTGGTCATATCGAACTTCTCATTTGTTGTTTAACTTCTCTGAGTCATAGATGCTCCAGTTCCGCTTTATCACAGTGTTGCATCATCACACTTTTAGATTCATAACACGAAACAGCACGGTTCTAGCATTCTTTCGTAAACTTGCTGATTGTCTCCATGTGCATGCAAGTAATGCAGGAACTAGAGGTAGAGCGGGTAAAAAAACAAGATGAAGCTTAATTTAGAAGCACATGTCTGAAATGCCTGTTGGACTTGATTGGGTGCATTACTTACTTCTAAACATTTCAAAGAATGATGTTGGGCAAAGATATTTTTTTACTTTTGGGACCAGACAGACATTCATCAATATTGTCTATGGAACAGTTTACTCAGTTTTATAAATTCATCATTTTTTAAATACTCAGCAGCACAGGATTATGTAATGTTACAATAATAATAATAATAATAATAATAATGATAATAACAGTGTATTTTAGTTGACTGCATAGACTGATGGGTAGACAGCGATATGTATTTTCTGTAACACATTGTTTTTGCGTGATCTCTAAATAATTGTACGGTACCTGTTTGAACGATTGACAGGCATAAACGACCTGGTCCATTTCGACTTCATGGACCCTCCTCCACACGAAACCCTGGTGTTGGCTCTTGAGCAGCTCTACGCCTTGGGTGCTCTTAACCACCTTGGAGAACTCACTAAGGTACGTCAGCGCTCCTTTTGTCTCATGAAATGAGCTGTAGTAAAGACAAATACCACAGGGCTGTTGAATTTTCAAATTTTTAATTATTTTTTTATATCTAACTTATTGAATCAGTCTGCAAATGTCAATGACTTGAAAAAGTAAATCTGTGAATCCAACTACGAAATATGAAAGGGTATGTAAATATATAAATTAATGTGAATGCAGGGGCTGTACCAAAAGCAATGCAAATGTGGACATAGTTGACGTAGGTCCTTCAAGTTACACATGGCGGTAGAGTCACTCTTCCTCTGTACAAAGGTGCTACTCATAGTCACAAGCGATGCAATTGCGCCATCGTTAAACCCAGCTCTCGAACCCTCCCTGAAAATTTATTTTGTCTCAGTTCATGGTGGTTAGCATCATAAACAAGACTGCAGAAGTTTGTAGACACCAGTGTTTAAAATAAATAAAATTAGGGCAATGTGTTCTGACATTAGACATTGCACAACCAATAACTCGTGTTTACAGTTAAGGCTTTCAGTAGATAAATAGACAATAGACAATGAGATTCTGTGAGTTGTCATGTGACGTGTGTGTACAAAGTGAATAACATAGTTCTGTTGCTGTGTACTAGTTGGGAAGGAAGATGGCTGAGCTTCCTGTTGACCCCATGCTGAGTAAGATGATCTTGGCCTCTGAACAGTAAGTGTCTACACTCATGTTTTTCTGCAAAGCTATCAAATAATCCATCACTATGATTATGCTTCACTGTCGTTTCCTTTCATCTGTCTCTTTGCGTCCCTGCAGGTATAAATGCACAGAGGAGGTGCTGACTATCGCCGCCATGCTGTCCGTCAACAACTCCATCTTTTACAGACCAAAAGATAAAGTGGTGCATGCGGACAATGCCCGGATGAACTTTGTGGTGCCAGGAGGAGACCATCTGATGCTCCTCAATGTTTACACTCAGGTGGCGTTATTAAGAGGAAGGTTTTTACTTCCTTATGCCAGCCATAGCAGCGACTGTATGTGTCATTGATGAAACTGGTTTAACTTGTTACACCAGGAACTATAGCAGGAGATTTAGTTTTTTGCTGTCTCATAATGACATAAACATGGAGCAACAACACTATTTTCATTGTTCGGATCGTCTAGAAGATAACGTTTCCTTTGGTACTTCATACTTGACATTTCCAAGAAGCTTTTGGGTTACAACAATACTGTTATAGCATGACCACATAGTTTCCAGTTTCCAGTCACCATATACAAGTTTCTAGTACCTTGATGACATAAAGTACTAATTTCGGACGGGTTGTGTTGGACCCTAGAGATGGGGAAAAAATCATTATAGTTATGCATGTCAATACTTTTGTGTGGCGATTCATGTACCGCCAATAATTTCCCCCAAAATTATTTTTAACATTTATTATACAGTTGAACCGGTATCGGTCAGTGACCATAACTCTGTATCGTCTATTTTTCAGCTTGATCAGTCATGACCAATCTGCCTCTGATGTAACTTCCAACAGGAACAAATTTACATTTTCAAAAGTCAAAAAAAACAAACAAACCTCTGATCTGCCTTTTTCTCCAGACTCCGTCTCAAACCCACTCATTACGAGTCTTGAACATGAATATTCTTAAAAATCGCGTGCATTTACACAACAGCATCCTATCTAATGGGTGTGAATTATTTGCTAAGTTTGTATAGAAATAACAATTATGTCTGATGACATAACAGAGGTACATGCTGCTCAGTAAAATGTAGCTTTTCGTTTCATTTAATTGAAGTTAAATGTTAAACCGTTTTATGTGAAGGTAGTTTGTATTGGTGAAATGGCGTCCTTGGTTTTTGAGTGGGAAAACTAATGTTATATGGAATGAATAACAGATCAGTTTTGAAGTCGTTAAATAAAGCTGAGGTATAAAAGTTTTGAGTTACTTTATAACTCAACTTTTTTTTTTTTAAGGTTAAACATCTTAAAATTGTAACAAAACCGTGAAGAAACTTTATCAAATTTTTATATTTATATATTTTTATATTTAGAGAATTGCAATAAAAATCCCTGATATAATGGCACTGATATAATGGCACAATGTGTCTGACTTGACATTGTTTTGACCTACTTACATACAAACAAGACATGTGCAGACTTAATACATTCTCATTTATTCATTTTAAACTTCGCAAGTAGTATCAAGAACCAGTAACACTAATCTTAATGACAATCACTTAGTACTGACTTAGCAGACAAATAGACGGAGGTCAATTTTAAATCACATTTATTTAACTGTTTCTCTCTCTCTCTCTCTCTCTCCATTTTCTTTTGTAGTGGGTAGAAAGCGGTTATTCCACTCAGTGGTGTTTTGAAAACTTCATCCAGTTTCGCTCGATGAGGCGGGCACGTGATGTGAGGGAGCAGCTGGAGGGGTTGATGGACAGAATCGAGGTGGAATTGTGCAGCGCCAACGGTGACAACACCGGCATTCGGAAGGTATTTGCTCTTAGGTATCCCCAAGGTAGTCAAAGCTCTTGTAACACAGAGGATGAATAATGACTAAATGTCTAGCACAAAAGAATTCATGCCGTAAACGTCATATATTTAAGTGAAATCTATAACAACTAAATTATTTTTATATTCTTTTAACCAATAAATCAACTAATCAATATTCGATCAATTAATAAATTATTTATCTAATTAATTTTTTGCACTGTCATTATGCAGTCTAATGTATCAAACTTTCACTTTCTCAACTCTGACAGTTGTTTTTCCTTTGTGTTTTTCCACTGGTTTTTTTTTCCCCCCCTTTCCATCTTTAGACTCTGAGACATGTACACGCACACAAACATACGCGCACACACTCACAGAGACGATGTGTCTTTATAGGTGCATGGCTTTTTTTCATTGTTGTATTGCCTTGCCGTTATCTACATTTTCATGTTCACATTTAGTGGCACTTGTGTACACACACACAATACTGTATTCACATTGAGGTGAAGCAAGAAGCTTATATTTCATTTTATTTAATTCTTTCATTTCAAGAATGAAGCAAAAACATTTCATCAAAAAGAAGGCGGCCAAAAATGACTTTGAAGGAAAAATATACTGTCTAAATATGACAAATGCCAAAGTGATTAAAATAGTTAAGAAGCACCGGAGGGGATGAATAAAGAATATTCTGTAGCAGAGAATACTGCTATGTTCATCTGCATATTGCCTTTGGAGCAGCTACACAACTCATTGGAATGCTGCTGAGTTTGTTCTAATCTAGTAATGAACTCTTTATGAATTATTTGGATATTTTGGTGACAAATTTGTTTTTCTTGATGTTGAGACAAATAAGTAAGGTCATTTTAAACAAACAAATCATATTGTCTTATTGTATATTATATCACAATTCAAACTGACTAATACTTAATAATACTTTCAAATACATGATTTCTTTTTCAGACTCGAATTACTTATTTTTAAAAATTTTCATGTTTTCCTGGAATGTTTGCTTCAAGCTACAGAAGAGATTAAAATAGTCTGACTCACACTGTTCTTGAATATCCAATTCTCGTCATAACCTGTTTAACATTTAGAACATTCTCTGTTGTTTTTCACGACATTTGTACCTCATTGTGTATCTTGTAGGCAATCACTGCTGGGTATTTCTACCACACGTCCCGTCTCAGCAAGGGAGGCTATAAGACCGTGAAACATCAACAAACGGTGTTCGTGCACCCCAACAGCTCGTTATTTGAGGAACAGCCGCGCTGGCTCATCTATCATGAGCTGGTGTTTACCACAAAGGAGTTTATGAGACAGGTCTGTTCTACCAGCATCATGTCACTCTTATTTTATATGTGACAGCATTGTTTATTCTTTATGCATTTTAGTTTTTTTCCATGGGGAAAAAGGAAATTCTCTTTCCTTTAGTACTGTTTGTATTCATCAGGACCCATATAAGTCTCAGCAATATTTTTAAACAAACAACCAACCTCAGGCAACCTGAAAACACTACAGGTCACAGTATGTAGTCATACTTTTTTTTTTTTTTTTTTTCCCCACATTGTATACTCTAGCTGGGTGGGGAAAAATTAATACACCCTTCAATTATGTAACATGTAGAACCACCTTTAGTAACACCCATAGAAATAATAATATCAATTACTATAGTAATTAATATAGTACACTCCCCAGGCAAGGCAAAAAAGGCACACACTCCAAGATTTCATTGATCGCCTTTAGCTTTGATTACAGTGCACAGTCTGAAAATTATTCCTCATGTTTTTAGATTTGTTTGATGTGATAACCTGGCCATTCATTACATTCAGGTCGTCAGCTGACTTCATTTCATTGCCACATAATGTGAAGCAAACCCAGATCATAACACTGCCTCCACAGGCTTGTACAGTGCCACTCAGGGGCTGAATTTCAAATCACCTCAATTGTTTTAGGTACTTGATGCAGTCGAATAATTTACGGCCCATGCTTAAGGGCCCAACAGTTGCAACTTGGTGGTGCTGGGATTTAAACCTGGGACCTTACAGTCAGTACTCCAACAGCTTACCCACTGAGCTACCGTGTAGTATTGGCGATAGTATTTTTTTTATGGGTAAACTTGAAGTAAAGTTTATTTCTGTAGGAATTTATCAGTCTTGCACATCAATGTGGTGAAATTTTGGCCCACAATTTCATTTTTTGTAAAAATTATTATTTTTTTTTATTTTTTCCCGATTTTCTCCCTAATTTAGTCGTGTCCAATTCCTCCCCATCACTAGGGGGCTCCCACATTAAGGCTACTACTACCATTCAGCCGGGAGAGCCGAAGACTATCACGTGTTTCCTCCGAACCGCGTGACGACAGCCGACCACATCTTTTCGAACTGCTTGCTCACGCACCGTTAGGGGCGGAGTAACACACTCAGAGGAAAGCACTAGCCACTCCTTCCGCGTGCGCGAGCTCACAGACGCCCCTGATTGGCTGTAGAGAGTGATTAATGTGGGAGCACAAAGTACCTCTCATTCCTCCCCTCTGAGAGAGCTCGGCCAATCAGCTCTCTCTAGACCTCCGGCTGAGAGAAGTTACGGCATCACCCGGGAACCGAACCAGCGATCTCCGGATGATAGGGCGAGCGCTTTACCACTGCGCCACTCGGAGGCTCGCATCAAAGTAATACTGTGTTTATTCTTTACAAGTCAATGTTAATCCAATCTATCCATCTATCTATAGCTATATCTATGAGGGTGAGTCAAAAATTATCCGCACTGGATAGACTGTAGAATGTATTTTAATAAACTTTCAGAAAAGACAAATGCATAATTTTTTCGACACATTCTCCTTGCTTTTCAATCCACTTTGTGACTTTTTCCATCTGTCAACAAGCTTTCGCATTCCCTTTGTATTCGTTATGTTTTAGACTGAGCTGCGAGCCACGAATGCAACGCTGTCTTCACTTCTTCATCAGAAGTAAATCTTTGTCCTTGTATGGCTGCTTTCCAGAGAACAAACTGGTTAAAGTACAAGGGAGCAAGAACAGGGTGGATGCAATGTTGTTATCAGCCATAGACGGGCTATATATACCTAGAGTAGAACCTCGGCATACGAAATAAATTCGATCTTGAAGCAAGTTCATGAGGTGAAAATTTACATTGCAATACAAATTTTCCCATAAGAAATAATGTAAATGCAGATGATCCATTCCAGCCACACAAAATATTACCAATATTACCATTTTCAAACAGTATTAAAACACTATACACTTACATGTCTTTTTTAAATGTTATATTTATTTTTATATGCAAAAACAAGTGAATGAAGTAAAATATAGAAATAAATAGAGATTATTAAACGTGTGAAAAATGTTTGCATGCCGAAGGAAACAGTCGTATTGTGGGTTGACGCTTTCGCCTTCGCTGACCTGTCTGTAAAAAGAAAAGGTCCTTATGTGCATAGGAAAATTCGTTAACTTCGCTTGGCTTTCCACTGATGCAAACAAGTTTTGAATGGCTCCCTGATGTACGTGCAACTTAGCCGGTGTTTGGTTCGGTTCGTTTGTTCGTTCATATCATATGTCGAAAATTCTTCGCATGCTGATGCAAATTTATTGTCAAATTTCAATCTATCCATATCATCCATCCGTCTAAGAATCTCTGTAGTCCAACTAGGGACCGTGTTAGCCAATGGTGAGCATTATATTTATTCCTATTTTATGACCATGGTAGGACCTTGAGTCAACATTCACACACTATGAGCAATTTAGCCAAATCTGCATGTTTTTGGAATGTGGAGGTAAAAGGTGACAGCGATAACCACTAAGACACTGTGCCACCATATCTATCTAAAACACATACATACACATATACACACACGTTGTACCTCACCACACGAAAAGACTACAGACTTCTGAAGTAGAAACCTAATGGTACAAACTTTTATAGAGGTTTCCAGACAATGACAAACCTCTAGAAACCCCTTCTCACCTCTGGAAACCTCAACAAAGGTTTGTACAGCTAGGTTTCAACTTCTTGTTGAGGCACACAAGCATACAAGGTACACAAACACAAGTATGTAGATGTATGTATGAATGAATGTGTGTGTGTATA
>JAOVVB010000050.1:20517582-20528688 GCA_028570985.1 Heterobranchus longifilis | reverse complement strand
AAGACCGTCACGTGTTTCCTCCGAACCACGTCACGTGACCACATCTTTTCGAACTGCTCGCCCGCGCACCGTGGGGGGCAGCATAACACACTCGGAGGACAGCGCTATCCGCTCCTTCCGCTTGCGTGAGCTCACAGACGCCTCTGCTTGGCTGTAGAGCCGTGATTAATGTGGGAGCACTAAGTACCTCTCAGTACCTCTCTCTCAAAATCCCAATAAAGCATTTCAAAGGGTTTGAGATCTGGACTTTGACTTGATCTTTCCTACACCTGATTTGCCAGTTTGAGCAGCAAGACAGAAGTTGTGGTGATTTTTTAAAATTTATTTATTTATTTTTGTGTGCGCACAATCCTTCATTCCAGAGGATATCGTTCCAGAAATTTTGTGGTGTGTTGAGAGATGAGATTTTCGAACCTAAAGCATGCTGCCATAATCTTTACATGCAACCTTGCACGAAAGCTTACTTGTTCAGCTCTTGATTTAATGGTTTGATCTTGGACTGAATTTGCTGGGACATTCACTCCTTGGAAGTCTGTCCATTTGTAAACAGTCCTCATTGTAGAAGGGTGAGTTTCGTATTGTTTGAAGTCAGCTCTATAATCTTTTCCAGCTTGATAAGCAACAACAGTTGCTTCTCAGATCTTCAGATAGATAGATAAATAGATAGATACTTTATTCATCCCCATGGAGAAATTCCCCTTTTCATGCCAAGAACAAAGGATATTTGCTTTGACCTCAGAGTTTTTGGATGTAGTCGCACTTCCTGAGGATTAAACAATCATTTGCATTACACCTGGGTGCTAATTACTCTAAATGATATTAGAAGTAGGAAGGGTATACTTTCTCACATGGTTTCTTCTTGTCAGATTACGTTTTTGGAAAAAAAAAAAAGGATTACATATTGAAATATGAGATTTTGTCATCACTTGAGGTTAATTGTTGTGTAGAGAAGTTGGTGAGGAGCACACATTTGTTATTTAGCCCTGATGAAAACATGCCAGTTAATGAGGGTGTACTTTATTTTTCCCATGAGTGTAAGTCTAAGCCTCAGGTGCTTTGCCCACACTCTTATACGCATTTCTGAGTAGAAGCTTCAGGGTATATTACAGCTGTGATGGTCTGCTGGGTTCCAGCAGGAAAAAACAAATGTTTGAACACTATAAGAGTTTTATTACACAGCCTCTTTCGCTGATTAGTTAGTTCTTACTGCAGTATTGATAAGACACACCAGACCAGTAAATGGTGGAACAGTTTTACTTTTAACTGTAGTTCTGTTTTTTTTTTTTTTTTTGGATGTCTTTCATAATGCTGTGTTGATGCAGCGTAAGGGTCTGTCTTGATGATTCATTGACTTTAACATAAGCTATTAAAGTTTGACCTGGGCAGAGTATCTCACAGCTCCAGGGTTGACGGTCAATCCTGACCTCAGATTTTTGTCTATATGCAGGTTTGTATTTTTTTTTTCCATCCAAGTGGGTTTTCTCTGGTTTTTCTATTTGTCTCCCACCTCCCAGAAACATGATAATTAGAATACAGATGGATGCTAAATTGTTCCTATGAATGATTGAGTGAGTGAGTGATGAGCTAGAACCTCATTCATGGTGTGTTCCTGCTTTGAGGCCTGTTTTCCCAGGATAGGCTACAGATTGACAGGAGTCCTTATCAGGATTAAACTGAAAAATGGCGATACAAAACACAACACTGATGGTTGAGAGGCAATTCAGAATAACTTTGAAGCAATTAGTGTTGTTTAAAATGACATAATGTGCTACTACTGTATGATTAATGATGATTGTGGGTTTTGGCACTGGTACGTAATGTCCCTTTTGCCATTCATAAGTGGGGGCGGGACCATGGCGGACAGACATCTTTACATTTTAAGTAATATTTTGGTGTAACTATTCCTTTATTCATTCCTATCCATTAGCCTCTGCATCTTGGTCAGGGTCGTGGTGGATCGGGAGCATATCCTGAGAACACCGGCTGTAAGATGGGAGTACACACCTTAAACCGGATGCCATTTAATTGCAGAGCACTGTGCACACACATTCACACCTAGGTGTCATTTATTGAATTGGCATGTTCTAGTGGCCTGTTTTTGAAGCTAGGAGGAAACCACAGAATGCAGAGGAACACACATTGGATTTACTAATATTTGCGATCCTTACCCATATTGCCCTGGACAAGCCTTGCCCTGTAGGCCACCTTTTTTTTTTCTTCTCTTGTTTTTGTTCTATTAATTCCCTCATCTCTTTCAGGTGATTGAAATAGACAGCAGCTGGCTCTTAGAGGTGGCTCCTCACTACTACAAAAGCAAAGAGCTGGAAGACAGCAGCACCAAGAAGATGCCTCGCAAACAGGGCAAAGCTCGGGAGGAGCTCGGCTGATTTGGGGGAACAGTCTGCCGTGGGTCATTTCTCACCCAACAGAGACTGAAGGAAGGAGAGATGCCGTTCAGGACCTGAGCTCTGTGGTCAAAATTCCTGTTGAAGCTATAGGCAGTGGCTCGTGGTGTGGTTTTAGAGTGGAGATAATTAAAATATCGCATTTTGAACTGCAGTATTTCAGATGGGGTTAAAACTAGTCTAATGTCCAATAAAAATAACACACCCCGTAGTGACGACAGTAAGGACAGGTTTTTTTGTTTGTTTCGTTTGTTTTTTTACATTGTTGTTGTTAGGGGGAAACCCCACCTTTTTCTTCTTTTTTTGTTTAATCGTATTGTCTTCTTATTGTGACTGAAAGTGTTGTTCATGGTCACGATTGTAGACTGACAAGCAACGTTGCCAGCCCGTCAAAGGAACGAGTGGCATGTTATCTTCAGGCAGTCACTCTGAGCTAGATTGTTCCACGTTTATAAACACATGCAGAGGGTGTGTACCAAGTTAAGTGTTACTTAACAATCCAGCTGTATTCTCACGTGTGGGCCAAACGTATGTTAACTTATTTGTTGCTTCTGTTCTGTGTTTGATAAAATATATATTTCTAAATACAGTCACTTGTCTTTTCTTTTTTGTTCCCTTGACCTGACTTAAAACAAAGCTAGAAAGGAAAAGGATTCTTATCATATTAACATTTAAGGTTTTTTTGTTGTTTCTTTTTTTTGGGGGGGTTTTTGCGCATTTTGCAAACACTATTCACCCAAATGGGTTGGATCGAATCGAGTTTGCATTTAATGCTAAATCAGGTACACTTCTGGTTTAATATTTTACTCTTGTAGTAATTATTACCCTACAGCTACAGGTGATGTAGAAGTACAAATCACACATTACAATAAAGAGGAAATACATGAATTTAACACAAGCCCATGTTGGATATAGTAGTAAGTATTTTTTGTTATGTTTATTAATTCTGGAAACGTTTAAGTAAATAGTTGTTTGATACCGTTAAGAGTTTAAGATTGTAGTCTGTAGCAGTATGTGTAGCAACAACCTGTGTTTAGATCTTATCATCTTGTGTGCCATTTAACTTCCTGTAGAGATTAGGTACATCTGTGCTGGCTTTAGGTGCCAACTGTGACGTGGTTAGGAATGAAATAGTGTCTTGGTATGAGCTTTTTGTTTTTTTCTTCAACTAAATATAGAGACATTATAATTGGTTCCTAATACGTTAATGTTCAACAGATTTTGAAAAATGATCAGTAGCTTTAAAGAAGTTTTCTTCTTCCTTGTGTTTTCTTTTTTTTTCCTTGATTCTGTTTTTGTGCTCTACACTGTTTACATTCCTTCAAGGTTCATTTAGGTGTAGAGATGAAGAAAAAAACAGTGGAAAACACTTCCAGAATGAGAGAGCTTTGCTTTGAAGTGTGTTCATTATATTGTTTTCGTGCTGTTCTGTCAGGGTCATGAAAATTGTGGAAAAAATCATGTTATTTAGAAACCATGTTTTCCAGACCTGGAAAAGTCATGGAGAATAAACAGTATTTATAGTTTTGTTACAGGATTTTTGAAAATATTTTTTATTAACAATGTTAATAAAACATTGAGTTTTAATAATGCCAATCATTCTAGTTTTAAGTGCTGTGCCTGTGTGTATACGTGCATGTATATGCGTAATGCTGTTTGTGTGTTTTCCCCATGCTTGGTGGGCTTCCTCCGAACACCATGGAATAGGCTCCATGCTTCTCATGACCCTGTACAGGATGAGCGTTATAAACAGTGAGAGAGTGGATTTGTCAATATAAATGAACAAAAAGCCTATCCAATGCCTTCCCAGAAGGACATTTCAAATTGGTAGGCAATTAGACCCACATTACAGTGACCTACTCTCTGTCCACACTGAATAGTAATAAATTTAGTGTAGAATTGTAAAATAATTGCACTTCGAAATAAGGAATGAACGAGAGTATCTGGTGGTAGCTAGAACAGATAATCGAGTCTGCTTATTAGATTGTCCAGCTCTCTATTGGTAGACTGGATGGAAAGTAAACCATGCAACTTTTTTTTTTTGCAATAGTTTTTTTTAACAAGGAAGCAAGGGAACATAAATATCTGTAAAATGTTATGCAATGAAAGGCACATCCATATCTAAAGGATGATCATAACAGCTGTCATGTAGTCTAATAACAACTTACTTCACTTTCTGTGAACGAGTGAAAAAATATTGAGTCTTAAAATTAGTTGGGGGAAAGTTGTGGAAATTTGTTGATCAATAAGTGTATGAACCCTGTTTATTATTTCTTTTTACTCAGTAAAAGAATTCGGTGCGTTACGAAAGGAACCTTGAATAACCATATACAGTTACAAAATGGTATCTGTAGTATACATGTCCACAGCCTGAACACAATGCACACAAACACACTGCGCTGTGTTCAGTAGCTCTGCTCTGTTGTGTTTTTCTAAAAGTTCAAATTCTCCCTGGACCAGTCGAACAGGTCTGACCTGGAAGGGAGGGTGACTGATGGTTAACGCAGGTGAGCAGGAGGAAAAGGTATAACATCAAGCTTGCACAGAGAACGAGCGCAGTCTACATGGATGGTGAAGTGAGGAAGGCAAGACTCACGACTAGCCCGGATTATCTGTCCTTGGTGCCAACCAAGCTTGGACTATATCTGACCGTCCAGGCCTCTGGAGGTAAGAAGAAAGGCTTCGTAATATCTCTCTGAATCACTTTTGCACTCCGTAACACCGACTAATTCACTTACTCTGTTGACATTTGAGCTGTTTGAGTCCGTCATTATCCTGTAAACGTGCTATTTATATCCACCTGCTTGATTTAATTTCATTTCCAAAGGTCATTTGGGGACTGAGAAGCATTTTAAAAACAGCAAAAGAGCATTATAAACCCATTCTGGCACCTACTCAAGAAAAAGTAACAGGAAATTTCATGCAATAGGTTGAGATATATGGACCGTTTGTCAACTGATAGAAGCTGGGAAATGGTTTACTTGGGTTATGCGTCGTGAATAAATATATATCATGTAAGACACAAACAAACTGAATTTCATATCGGATCATATTCATTCATTGGAAATGTTTGTGAAGCTTGTTAAGAGGTCATGTGATGATATGATAGAAACCTTGGAATCTATACAATGTGTAAAATAAATGCTCCTCTTTTAGTTCCTACTAAAACAGGACTAATTTAAAACTCATAGTTCTGACTTACTCAACGCATTTTTATTTTAATTCTCTGATAGCTTTTTTTCTATTCCGAGTTTTTACAGATCTGTAATAGCAGGAAAGGCATTAAAATCATTTGTAATCATTTATATATATTCAATAATTTATAGTCATTTTAAAACTACCAAAATATCACTGATATGCTGCAGGAATGTTCACACTTGTCATTTAAAACCTTTTTATACGCTTCTTAAAACCAAAGAACACAAGGTATTCCTTTGTAGGCTTTCATAATTCTTCTTTGTTTCATGATTCATAAACAGCAATATGCATTTGCTTAGCTATCGCAATAATAGGGAAACTGTGGCTTTGGCTCGTATAATCATTAATTTTTACTCAGTAATACTACTTGTGTAATATGCGTCTAAATGTGGACTAGCTCTTGGACGCAAAAAGTTTTTTTTTTTTTTTACTTTTTTGAATTTTTATGCTAAATCGAAGAGGTGAACATACTTCTTTCCCTTGTGATAAGTCATTATAAATAAGTTTAAATATAATGTATCTAATATAAAACACTGCTCAAGACATCTGGTTTTAACTGAATCCTCAGCTGCATGCATGAAAGCTAGCTGTGTAACAGCCTTATAATACCGATATTAATATGTGTTGTTAAAAAAAAAAAAAAAAAAAAATATATATATATATATATATATATATATGTTTGCAGCCGATGGGTATCCTAATAAGTATGATGGTGACTTGAATGTCCCTGCCACATGTCATACCTTTGGTCAGGATGTATATATAAAAAAAACCCCACATTTTTCATATAAAATAATGTAAAATTCCTATACTAATACATACACTGCTAGCAAAAACCATTTCAATTAAAATCTTACCCCATAGTACAACAATAATAATAATAATAATAATAATAATAATAATAATAAAACATGTTTTATCATATAAATTTTGTGCTTGATTGGTTTAAAATATTAAAATTAATTTATTCTAATGCAACTCTAAGCCAAGAATGTTGGTTAATAAAACCAAGAATCTCATTAGTGTTCATTGTTTATACTGATTTGTGCTGCACAAAACCCGTGTTTGTCTTTATTCTTGTTTACCCCCTACATATTCAGTTCTTTTTGACCATTGCCTTACATTGATACACACATAATTCTATAATATCTAACAAACCAAAGCATTTTTATGATAGCAATAAATTTATTTTGCTTCTGTTCACATGGGTGGAGTCGTTTTACTGAAGTCTGTAAGGCTTGCTACTATAAAACATGATGGCAATTACAAGCATTTATATCTTTAGATGTATTACTACTACAATTTCCGAGAATTTTGCTGGCAAATAGTAGATCTTCAGGCTTCAGGCTTACGTTACCAAACACAGCAGTTGTGTTGTTTCCAGAATCTCTAACAACATATCACTGCATCTGTTTCTTACAGGGTGGCAGCTTCCACTCCTCTGAATATTTACCTCTTCCATTCCAAACCTCTGAAGTTCTGTGCCATGACTGACAACCAAGCAAGTGAAGCAGGAGGCCAGGAGAAGCTGAAACTGAACGCCAAACCTCAGTACGACCAGAAGGACAGTAACCAAAAGGAGGCGCAGGGGAAGCCAGCAAAGCGTGAAAAATCCCATCGGCGGAGTCGTAGCAGTGACGTAGAGTGTCGTGGCAGACAGAGGGACCGAACTCGGGAAAGCGTGGGAAGGAGAGAGCGTGGTCGGAGCACAGAGTCCAGACATGGCTCGAAAAGGTGCAGCGATGGTGTTACTAACTATCCCCAGGACAACCTAACTGAAACAGAGTGTCCTATCTGCTTCTGCAGCTATGACAATGTATTTAAGACTCCTAAGCTGCTCTCCTGTGGCCACACATTTTGCCTGGAGTGTCTGGCTCGCATCAACGTCTCGTCTGTGGAGATCAAGAAGCTGTCATGCCCCGTGTGCCGGGAACTGACTGAAATCCGGCACGGCCGAGACTTGGCAAAACTTGGCAACAATGAGAAGGTTTTCAGCCAGCTACCACCTCAGATGCAGAAGGCTCGGTCTGTTCGCTTTGAACGCAGCAAAGGCAAACTGGTCCTTAAGAACACTCCTCTAACAAGCTGCTTAAATAAGAAGAGCACAGTTCTGCCAATCGGGGTCATGGAGGAAGGTCTCGCATCGACTTCGGCTATAAACGTAGGCAGACCTCCAAACAGGATGAGGAGTCGCATGGGAACGTTATTCCGGTCCAATAATTGCTACTACACTGTTGTGATCTCTATCATTGTGGTCGCAGTGGCTTTGGTAATAATGGGCATTTTGATCTTTGTGGTGATGCCAAACGTGTTTTTTATAAAGAAACCTATCAATCACAACGAAGGCGATAACTAGTTGGAGGCTAACGCTGTAAGATGAACTGAGGTAGAGAGCCTAAAAGCAGGAGAGCAAACCAAACTTGGACTTTTTGTTGGTTTTGTAGAGATGACTTGGCTGAAATGTATCTGTTGGTCTTGCCATCAACCTCTTGTGTCAGTGGCCCAGTACAAAAAAGTTTAAAGCACCGTGTATTGTAGACTTTTTTTGGTCACGTGTACAGCAGTGTAAAGTATACTATAAATAACCTTCTGTTACATCTGAATAAGTTCACCAGATGAATATACTATATATTGTGACAAATGTTATGATTATTAAAATCGGGAAAAAAACTGATTTTCCTTGCTTAACCCTGTATAAAAATTGCTTTTGTTTTTTTTAACCATCAAGGTCACTAAAGAGCATTCAAGAACAAATCATCACTGTTTCTTTTATTTTCTTATATACAATATATATATATATTTCTATATTTGGAATTGTTACAAGGACATGTTGACACTGATGGGAAATACAGAAATGCAAATGCTAGATATATAACAATAAACAGAAACAACTTTGCATACATTTACAAACAGTTGCCCTGTGGTCCTTCAGTAACATGTTGAATCACACCAACCACTGACTCAATGTACAGTTCTCCTCAAAACACCAGAACATAGAGCATGGCAGCCAAAGACGCAACTGGCAGCGAGCAAGCACATGTTCACAACGTCTCCTGAAGCTGTTATGTAGGACATCCCACAGGTCCTGATGATCAAGTAACAGCAATCTGATCCTGGCAGTCTATTAAACCCTTGTCTTAGTTCAGTGTCTAGATACAGTGCTCTTGATCCGCCAGTGTGCAACATGTTAACTTCCCGCTCCTCACTTTTGGCTGGAGTGTTGAATGATTGATTAGGTGTAATCTCACCTGAAAATGCCTTATAACACATATCTCATGCCTTATGAACTAGGGAAAAATCTAAGTCTTTCTGTAATAGTACACAACCTGTAAGCCACATTTATGCAGACCTTCAATGATTAGGTTTAGCAGAAATAGGTCAGAAGTGAACCGCAGGTACCCCGGATATAATAGGCTTAGGTGTCAACATTGGGATGAAGCCAGATTCTGGTCATAATTCATTTTAGTCAGGATCAAATTTAACAGTGTTACTCGACCACGCAGAACACAAAAGTTTAATACATGCCGAATGTCAAAATACTTTACTAAATGAGTGTTTCATTCAAATGCGGTTTTACAAAGACTGTACTTCAGTCAGGACATTTCAGAAGGTGTGTGGGACTGGTTACAAGGTTACACACATAAATGTTTAATGTTTAAACATTTACTAGGTAGTTAGCTGCCCTCTAGTGGATTGTAATCTGAAACCTGCATTTCCTTTAAAACAGCTTTTAAAATAAAGGTGAAGTGATTCAGATTTCTGCACAAGTCCAAGCGTTGACAAATTCCGAAACAAATAAAGATTGACACTATTTGTCTGTGTGTGTGTGTGTGTATATATATATATATATATACACACACACCAATTAGCCATAACGTTATGACCTGTCCACTTAATATTTAATAGGTCCCCCTTGTGCCATCAACACAGCATTAGTTTGACCTGTGTCCTGTGATGGAGACCAGCGTTAACCTTTTCAGTAATTAGAACTACAGTAGCTTATATATTTGAGTATATTTTTTATATATCAGAGTACATGGACCAGCCTTCACTCCCCACGTGCATCAGTGAGCCTTGTCTGGCCTTGACCCTTTCACTGGTTTTAATTCCTTGCACCACTTTCGGTATGTCCTGACCACTGCAGACCAGGAACATCCTAAAAAAGTTGTAGTTCTTGAGTTGCTTTTACTCAGTAGTCTAGCCATCACAATTTGGCCCTTGCTAAAGTCACTCAGATCCTGAGTCTGTTTTTCCAACACATAAATTTTAAGAAACAAAACGTTCACTTGCTGCCTATTATATCCACCCACTTCTATGCGCCATTGGCACAAGATATTGTAACTGCAGCTACTGTAACAAGGGCCAAATTGTGACAATGCTTCTGTACACAGAAGCTTTTCTTTTTGGGCATGATGGGTATAAGCCTTGATTACTTATTATAGCAGCAAAAAAACAACAAAGAACAACAAAAAAAATAATAATCATTTCAACATATAGCAGTATGAATACAGAGCTTTGTGATGTGTCCAAGACCCTTTACAGTAGCAGTTCTACTGGATTTACTGCATAATTTCGTACGTGGATTGTTGTTGATTGACGCTATTGTTCTTCGTCTTGTTTTTGTGGAAAAACCTGTTAAGTCGACATGTCCACATCACTGTGGAATTAAGAAAACAGCCAAAGAATCTGGAACTTCTGACCTTCGAGCTATAGCAACCACATAATTAGTCTTATAAAAAAAAAACTACAAATTGGCACTTACATGCTTCAAGCAGTTATCTAAGCAATTTGTTTTGCCTAGACAACACTTTTTGTATTTACAGATCCGAAGCTTTGTTAGTAAAAGATTCACTTTCCTGACCTACATACTGCTTCACCTCTAGATACATTCCTTACGCAAGTCTGCTTTCTAAAAGGCACCATGTCACATGCTTATATTAAGATTCAATTTCTTTATTTGGTTTCCTTATGTTTTACCAACATCTGACAGGTGTCGCAGTGTGCCAGCACACCATGCACAAAGGTTTTGGTCTTGTCCTGCCTTACAATTCCACTGGGGCAAATCTTTAGGTCATTGTCAAAGGTACGATTGCATGGTTCGATGTTACTCCACCCACAGAAGCCCTCTTCTCTTTAGAGGCAACCTCTTTTGGTTGAAGAAAATTCTTTATGGTGGATCAGGTTCACTCTTTTACTGTGACTAGCACCTGTTGTAACAAGTTATTATTATTATTATTATTATTAATTAATTAATTAATTAATTTATAACTAGTATCTAATCGGTCCAAAAGAAAAAATTTTCCGGGTCCGTGCTTGGTGGGTTTCCTCCCACTGTCCAAAGCCATGCAGATTAGGCATTACCAAATTGCCGTAGTGTGTGAATGAGCGTGTGTATGCTCCCAGGGTGTACCCCACCTCGTCCTGTAAGTCTCCTGGGGTTAGGCCAGGAGCCACTGCAATGCTGTATACAGGATACTACTGAGTGACTGGAGTTATACTAACC
>JAOVVB010000050.1:20466621-20478162 GCA_028570985.1 Heterobranchus longifilis | reverse complement strand
TACTTTTATCAGAAAGTAACGCTGTAATGTAACTGATTACTTTTTAATGACAGTAATTTTGTAATGTAATTAGTTATAAAAAAAAAAGTTTAAAAAGTTTAAAAAGTAATGTCCCCCAACACTGCTGTCCAGGCATTACCTTTTATTATTTAAAATTTAATCAAATTTATCAATTTACAAAATGGAAAGTTAGCGAACACAAGAAAAATCTACATCAAATCAATTTTTGCCGTGAATACCCTTTGGCTTCAAACCTGCATCAATTCTTACACTTGGACGCTTGCACAATCTCAGGGATTTTGTAGGATCAGAGTCAGGTGTAGCATTAACCAATTATATCAAGGAGGTGCTAATGATCATCAGTTTCATATGTAGGTTGAAATGCAGTCATTAACTGAAACAGAAACACAGCTAAAACTGGGTGTGGAACAGCCACACTCTGATCATACACTATGGCAAGACTGAGCATAGCAACAGGATACTGCATCAGCAAGGTCTCCACCAGGCAACGGTTTTAAAGCAAATGGGGTTTCAAGATGTGCTGTTCAATCTACTGATGAGGACCGTAGATGCAGTGGTCGGCCACGGAAACTTACTGCAGCAGATGAAAGACACATCATGCTTACTTCCCTTCGGCACTGGAAGATGTCCAGCAGTGCCATCAGCAAAGAACTGGATTAAACCAGTGGGATCCATTTATACCCATCTACTGTCCGGCCTCCCATCTAATGATGCCTGGCTAAAGTGGAAGAATTGCGGACTAAAAGCGTTACCTCCATGAAAACAAAGCTAAGCAACTCCATTATGAATGAACACATACGAAGTGAGTTGCAGAAAAAATGGCAGCAGGTGCTCTGGACTGATGAGTCAAAAGTTTAAATATTTGGCCGTAGCAGGAGGCAGGTTGTCTGCCGAAGGGCTGGAGAGCAGTACAATGAGTGTCTGCAGGCAACAGGGAAGTATTGTGGCGGTTCCTTGCTAGTTTGGGGCTGTATTTCTGCAAACAGAGTTGGAGATTTGGTCAGGATTAGTGGTGTCCTTAATGCTGAGAAGAATAGGCAGATAACTATTCCAGCATGCAGTACCATCATGGAGGAGGGAGGTGGCCCAAATTTATACAACCCCAATCATACAGTCAATATCATTAAGAACTATCTTCAGCACAGAGAAGAACAAGGAGTCCTATAAGTGATGGTTTGGCCTGATCTCAGTATCATAGAGTCTAGTACAGCCTATAGTACATCCACAGAAGATTTCTGGTTAGTTCTCCAAGATATTTAGAACAACCTACCTGCCGAGTTTCTTCAAAAACCGTAACTGCAAGTGTACATAGAAGAATTGATGGTGTTTTGCAGGCAAAGGGTGGTGATGCCAAATACAGATTTGATTTAGATTCCTGTTCTGTTCAGTTACTTTCTATTTTATATAGTTAATATGTAAAAATGATCTATTAGCCTTCTTATTACAGCATTTTTTCCACATTTGTCACACCTGTCTTTTTTGCACAGTACTCTCTCTCTTTCTCTCGATATGCACTTACATCTTAGATCTTTAATGATTTTCATTTTTTGATTAATTTGCTTGTGCAATGTAAGCCTCAATTGTAATGCCTTTTTTGACCTCAAGAGGGCTGTCTTTTACCAAGTGAAAGAAAAAGGTCTGCAGTGCAAGATGTAGATTTAAGCAATCAGGTTCAGCAGTGGTGGGTGTTTGAGCATGGTAAAAAAAATTGTATATTGCTCGTATGGTTCATTTTTTATTTTTTTTCCCCACCATACTATTAATACTATATTGGTCTTTCACTGTACTGAGAATTAAAATGACAGATTTTCTAAGAATGCGTATTAAAGAATACAGTTTCATCTTTTTTGGTTTGTTTACACAGTGCTTTTGGTTTCATCAATCTCAACAGATACCTACCTCTTGTTTAGGGTAATTATTAGTTCATCCATCCATCTATCTATCCATTCATCCTGCATTTCTTCTACAGCTCTCCTTCGTTTATTGCATCCTATAACTGTATCATGTGCAACTGTCAGGGGTAACTCGGTGGTTAAGGCAATGGATTACAGTTCAGAAGGTCCTAGGTTCAAACCCCAAAACAACCAAATTGTCCCTTTTGGGCCCTTGAGCAAGGCCCTTAACCTTTAGCTCAGATGTGTAATGAGATTAAAAAAAAGTAAGTCGATCTGGGTAAGATTGATGCCGTAATGTAAATGTTTATTCATCTATTTGTCCACATATTCAGTTTTTTTCTACATCTTTCCTTCTTTCATTGCTTCCTGACCTCATGTTTCATCCACTGTTAACTCACCCAGAGAATTATCTGAATATTTACCTTAGTGCAGTCTCAGCAGGACGAGGATTATCTTTTAGCCTGTGCTTCTGTGCATATGTGTGTGTGTATTTTAATTTAAATGTAACATTTTTTTGGATAGTATATTTAACAACAGTTGGTCTCACGATGAGGCTTTTCAGAGTTGTACTGATGATCAAGCTTAAATTGAATTTTAAAATTTAACACGGGAAGAATCAAGAATGTCAGGAAGTAACCTTGAAATGAACTCAAAACTAATAAATAAATAAATAAATAAATATATTTAGGTGCCAGATGTCGTTGGTCAGTGGCAGAAATACAGCAGTTCAAATAAAATAAAAAACCAGTCAAAAGTAGTCTAAGAGAAATCAGTCATAATATGTGATAAATAAATGTAATGTAGTGGTACAGAGCACAAAAAAGCTTTCAGTATAATTAAGGATTATCAGACAAGCTATTGTGTGTCTACTGTAATTGCCAAAATTCAGAACATAGCAGGAGTTTAAATGGGAGGTGATGACATAGTGTATGGTCTGTCGGCAGGGAGTATTGCACACCCAGATGACTCTGAAATGACCCGGAGTGCAGGAAGTCGTCACAGCACCTCTAGACTCTGCACTCGCATTATCTCAGGTAGCAGGATGTAGAGCTTAGCAAGATTGTTGAACAGTACATGACATATGGTGTATATGATAATCATAGCGCAAGCTGAGACTCCGACATGTCTGGATGTAACAGCTTAACTAAAAGGATAGGCAGAGATGAGGGCACCCTGAGACACCATTCCCTCTGCAGCACCATCAACAACCTGAATTGTGCCTCAGATTGGTGGGATTACAACAGCGGCATCCCAATTTGCCGTATTTCAATATTATACAAACCCCCAGATCGGGACCCTTTATCTAAATCGAGAGGTTAATCCCCAACTGAACATATTTTAGCATATTCTTCAGAGTTTGTCATTTCTGTGTGCAAGTCAGGGTAACTTTGTGGGAACGTCTCCACTCTTATCACTTGGTACTGTTAGGGAGCCAGTAGTGTACGATCACTAGATCACAAATCATAATCGATTATGATTTATTTGAATAATAATAATGGTTTATAGACGCAGTGGTGCTATATTGGGTAGCACTGTCGCCTTGCACCTCCAGGGTCCAGGTTTGATTCTTCAGTGTCTGTGTGCATGGAGTTTGCATGTTCTCTCCGTGCTTGGTGGGTTTCCTCCAGGTACTCCGGTTTCCTCCACAGTCCAAAGACATGCAGATTAGGCAAACTGGTGTTCCCAAATTGCCCATAGTGTGTGTTTGCGTGTGTGGTTCTTGACCAGATGTCCTATCATGGCTGTAAAAATAGGAATAAATACAATCTTCACCCTTGGGCTTCCTGGTCCCTAGTTGGACTACAGAGGTTCCTAGATGGATGGAATGATTTACTGTATAATTCAGTAACTGTATTTTAATGAATCTTGATTTTGTTTGTTGTGCAAGGCAAGTTTATTTGTATAGCACATGTCATACACAATGGTATTTCAAAGTGCTTTACATAAAAGAGAAGAGAATAATCATAAAAAGAAATAGAGTAATAGCAATAAAACTTTTTAATTTTTTTTTTAATTAAAAAAAATTTTTTTTTTTAAAATTGATTTAAAATAAACATAAAAACAGTTTGCAACAAAGCTTTTAAGACTATTTAAAAATTTTGTTAGAATCCAAATAAAACAGTTAAACCAAAATAGTGGTTAGTGTTGACAGAATTGGGTTAATAGGATCATCAAAATGATTGCCATGAAATTCTAGCTGCTGGACTTTCATCTAATTAAAATTAATAGTAATATCAAGGGAAAGTCACTTGTGATCATCGAAAGTCAGAAAAATGTGTCAGCGTGCTGTAGATTTACATTATGTCCTCACACAAAGCACATTTTTTATTCAGATGTTGTTTAATGTTGTTTGTAGATAACGCTACCCAATGGATATATACAGGAGTGTAAGGCATAAAACATCACAGAGCCTCCTGTCATAGGAGAATAATCGAGAGTGAGGTGGCGTGATGCTTCCTGAAGTCGATTCTATTCTTACAGTAGATCAGTACTGCTGGAAATGTTTTATTTACTCTTATACCACAGCAATGCGCCAACAATTGCAATGTTTAATTAAATTATTAATGGACTACACCAGGAATATGTAGTCTATGTGAGCAAATTCACACGAGAAGAAGTGCTGTTGTACTTAATATGAGCACGGCTGTGACGCGATCGTAGCCACGAGGGTATGGTATTGAGTGCACAGCAGGACCTTGAGTGTGATATTGCTTTTATACAACATTTCTACCAATGGCATTTATTATCTACAGATTATGAATAGTTTGTTTTTATTTATTTAACTAGTTATTTTGCTCCACCAACACATATCCTTCCACAGCTGGCGGAGCTAACTAACCGCGACTGGTGGAGCGACAGTTAGCGACCATCAGGGGTGAAAGTAGTTATGGATTCTTACACGTACTACTGTACTGTATGTGGCTAAAAGGTGAGGGGAATACACCATGCAGGTGATCGACAGTCCTGAGAAAAGTACGACATTTACTTTATATTTCCACTTATTCCACTTTAGAATAGCCTTAGATAACTAACAGTTAAGGGGTTGAATTACTTTAATTAAGTAATAATTAATTAAGGATTACTTTTTGGTACTTTTTGGACAAGTGCAGACCAGGACTGTCTCAGAAGACATGCAGTTTTGGAGTTGCTCTGACCCAGTTCTCTAGCCAAATCCTTATGCTTGCTCATTTTTTCTGCTTCCAACACATCAAACTCAGGAAAAAAGTTTCATTCGCTGCCTAGTATATCTCACCCAGTTCCAGCCACCTTTGCAATGAGATATTGAAAATGTACTTAATGTAAGAAGGGGAAAATTGTGATGGCTAGATAACTGGGTCAGAGTAGTTCCAAACCAGCAGGTCTTGTGGGATGTTTCCAGGCTGCAGTGGTCAGGACATACCAAAAGTGATCCAAAGAACTAAAACCGTTGAACTGGCAACGTGGTTATGGGTCTGATAGGCCTTTGTAGGTCTGATATAATAGGAGAGCTACTGTAGCCCAAATTGAGGAAAAGGTTCATGCTGGTCCAAAAAGAAAGATCAATACTGTTTTGGTGGCAAAGAGGGGACATATTAGGTGGGTGGTTATAATATTATGGCTGATAATTGTATCGTTAAATGTAACAGTGCTGTTACGCTCTGTATCAGCACTAATGGAATGCCATTGTCCAATCAAATTAACTGTTGTTTAATTAATACAAAGGAATTAAAAATATCCCTTTTAATATAGTACTGTAGCTATAACGACAGTTACCAAATATTGACCACTCTACTTTCATCTCTCTCTTGACTTAAATAAGATGCAGCTTGGCATGTTAGTAAGTACCTGGATAGTGCAAAGGCTTCTGTCCTGAAGACTTACTGACCTTTTCAAAGTGCAGACACAGGTACAGTATAGAGTATGGTACCAAAGTCGGCTGCACGTGTAAAGAAATGCTAAAATCAAAGCTGCCTTTAGAAATGATGGAATAAAAAAATTTCTGCCTAAAAAATACCTAAAAGCAACTTTTTTTAAAAAGCAGCAGGTCCTTCCAGGAAAATGTCACCATATTTAACTTCAAATAAATTTTTATTAAATTATTTATTATTAGTCTTAGGTAAAGTCCACCATACAGGTCTCTATGACAGAGTTGTTATTAAAGAAAACATAACATATTCTACATATTCTGACATATAACTCCTGACTTAATGCTGTTATAATAAATTCATTTAAGAATTGAATTGTCTTGTGATAAACAGTATAATTAAAATAATAATGGTCCAGTTACTGTACTGATATGAGAGCTAAATCCTCAACGAAGTACACTATTGATTCTGGTTAGGACACTCAAGTTTTCCCACACCAACCTTGGCAAACATGTCTGTATAAACCTTGTACAATTTTAACCTTCTAAAATTGTATATCATTTGAAGCCTTGAGAAAAGGATGTTACTGCTAGACGACACATAGGGATCGAGTCCTCGTCCATCTTACAGTACGTCATTGTCACACTTCTATCCTAAACCATTCATTGGTGTTTGACCAAACCTTTACAGCCTACACTATACACTAGCTATTTCGTTTTTAGACGTAGCACGTACAGTGGGCAGGCGACACGTCTACCTTGGAAATTTTTTCTAAGTGAAAATGTAGGTGTTTTTCCAATTGCGTGAGTGGAAATGTTCTTTGATTGGGTTTGATATTTACTGTATATTATACCACCAGTTTTTCTTATTTTTATAAATGCTGCCGGTAATTGGGGAGTTGACTGCATGAACGTAGATAGGCATGTTGGGCACAGTGAGATCTCTTAGCTCTTAGTAATTATCTAGCTTCATGGTAGATGTCACTTGGTGTTCTTTCGTTAAATACCAACTAAAGATCAGGAGTAAATAATTCATGACTGGCATGTGGAGAAACTGGAATTAAGCTCCGACCCATGGAGAGTGGGAATTCAAGTGAGAGAGTGACTAGACTGAGAGAGAGAGAGAGAGAGAGAGAGATGCACCAAATGTCAGCATAGGAGATCAGGAAGGGCTACGGTCACCTTTAAAGGGCAGCCCCCCTGTTTGTGTTCCTGAAGGCAAAGCAGTCACAGTGTACCTCATGCTCTCTTGTGTGTGCTAATAAGAGTCAGATGACAGAATCCTATAGGATTGGATATGAGATATGAATTCTCTAATTAAAAGTCATACTCTTATTGGATTTTACTAACAAAAACAAATTGATAGCCAAACCTAAATAAACAGGTTGAACCTAATCTCTGTCTATTGCATCTGTAGCATCTGTGTGATTTCTGTGTAATTAGAATGGAAGATTTGCATACGTTATATAGTAGAATTTTCTTTGTATGTTACACATGCATTTATATTTTTAAATATTAAAAAAATAAAACACTCAAAGCCATCAAGACTTTGGGCACAAGGAGGGGTACACCATGGACAGGGTGCCAATCCATCACAGGGCAATTTATGCCAATTAGCTTAACCTGCATGCCTTTGGACTGTGGGAGGAAACCGGAGTAAACCAAGCACAGGGAGAACATACAAACTCACACACACACACGGACCTGATGCGGCAATCGAACCCTCAACGTGCAAAGGCCACAGTGCTATCCACTATCTCACTGTATCACCCAAAAAACTGTTCTTATGTACTTTTAGAAAGTTATTCTGAAAAGTATTCCCATTTATGTAAAAGATTAACTATACAGGATTACAACCTAATTTACAAATACATTTGACGGCAGAATCCATTAAAGCAGTGAATAACTGTTCTGCCTCACAGAGTCCCCGGTTCGACCTAAAGCTAAAATGTGATGTTCTGTACTTCCTGTCTCATGTTTTTCAGTTTCCTCCCACCTCCTAAAAGCACACTAGTAGGTGGATTGAGATAAATTGCCCCTAGGTGTAAATGCACGTGTGAATGTGTGTGTGATGGGGCGATGTGATGGATTGGCTTTCTGTCCAGGGATTTATTTCTGCCTTGTACCTAGTTCTCCCAAGATAAGCTCCGGATTCATCATGACCCCGATCAGGATAAAGCTGTTACTGAAAGTGAGTGCGGGTGGTTCTCAAATTGGTGTCCAGGGATCTGTGAAACCACAACTCAGCATAACGGAAGCTACTTTTTTTTTTAAAACTGTTACTCTGTTTAAACCAAATGTCAAAACAAAAACTGAAAAATAAGTTGGCCTAAAATTGTTGTCACTTGGATCTGGCCAGTGGAAAGTGATGGGCGTTCAAGTCAAACCGGGACATTTGATTGTGCAGAATGACAGAACATGTTGTACATGTACAGCATTCCCCTGCTACACTAATGCATTTATCCCAGCGTATCACAAGTGCTTGGACATCATCAAGGTATAAAGTTTTCTCAGTCACGCCAGAGCCATGATCAGACTGCTTGCTTCCTCCAGGAACTTCTTTACATCTGGAAATGGCTTGGAGAGAGGTCAGGACTATACGGGGGATGTGGTAATCACTCCCAGCTGAGTTCCTGTAATGTGCAAGTGATATTGGTTATTGAGATGCATCTGTCCATGTGTGTACAGTTCCCATGGACAGATGCATCTCTTCCACATGTTGGTGCCAGGTGATCCATCTATTTTCAAGGAACAAACGTTCCACATGCTGAATATTCATGGGAACAGTGCAGCGGAATCGTCATTCACGGACATATGGACGTTTGCGCTGTTTAAACATTTGACATTTACCGAAGTTTTACTCCTTCATTCACGAGAAATTTAAAAATGAGTCCCGGTTTGACTTGAACGCCCCTCGTATACATATTATTATAATATTTTTGCAAAAAACGTCTGCGCTGAGGGAGTCATGTGATTTAATATTATTGGCCACAAAATGTTTGATAAACCCCCTAGTTAACGTTATACAGTATGTAGTAAATGTTTTTCTACTCCTTTACTACAGCAGCACAGAGACTTCAATTATAAATAAGTTTTGAGTAAACAGTTTTTGTATTTTTTTCAGTTTCCTTCTCAGTACAGAGAAAGGTGTAAAAATTCTTGCCGCTGGCAATCGCACTTGCACTAGAGGAATCTCAATCTGTCAGTTTGCACGACACTTATTGTAGTCTGGCATTGTGTGTGTGTGTGTGTGTGTGTGTTATATCAGTGGATTTCATGTGTCATAATATTCTGTAATATTGATACGCTTGCAGCGAGTTGGTTTTCTATGGTGCACTAATGTTGGCAGGTGTCTCTTACCTATAATACCTGACCGAGCAGCAGTTCTGTCCCACGAGCCTGAGCGAAAAAAAAGAAAGAAAACACATTCAGGGTTTCAGTGGATTTATGTTGTAGTGGCTTCAAGGCATGACCACAAAACCCAGTGGAAAATGCGCCTACATTATTCCGTCAATATCAGTTATTTGACAGAGATCATGTAGGTTGCTACTTGATTTATCGGAGAGGAGCATGCTGTGAGGTGCCGCTGATAATGGCATGAGAGATTGATTGTTTATCTGAGTAAGCTTGGTTGTGTTCGACAGAGAGAGAGAAAGAGAGGGAGTGTGTGAGAGAGAGAGAGGTGAAATGCAAGGGAAAAAGGTGGTATTGACTGGTTATGCAATATTCCTCAGAACTTTCTGAACTGAAATATTCAAACTGTTCTAAGGTTGCATATAACACAAATGAGATCTTTATGTTTCCACAAGATACAGTAACCTATGGATTGTGCAAAAATACAGTACAGTATTTACTGTATTTTGTACACATGTCCAAGCTGTCTACAGTAAATTCTCCGGTGATTAATTACTTCTTTTTATTAGGAGCCAGTGAGTGCATCTAGGTATTGTGTGTCTGGTGTATTTATCTTTTTCTGCACACATTAGATTAATTATGTAGATTTTCAAAATACATAAACAGAATTGCATCAGTGGATGCATAAGGCATACATGTCCTGGGGTTATTATTAAAATGTAATGAAGAATAAGATAAACGGTATATAACAAGCAATAGCCTCATGTAATAAAAGTAAATAGATGGTTGGTTAATGTGTGGTTTTGTAAGCTTAGTGATCTATTCGAATTTCAACTTGTTTTTTAAAAAGTAGTTGCAACATGACACCATTTTGGGACCTAGTTAAAAAACTACTTGGGGAAAAATCATAAGTGTATTAATATTTTTAAATAATTCATAGCTTTGTTAATGTGCATGGAGTGGAGTGTGTGTTCCCTCTGGGTTTTCTCTGGGTACTCGGGTTTCCTCCCACAAACATGCAAAACATGCAGTTTACAAATTGCCCATAGTGTGTGTAAATGAGTGTGTGAGTGAGTGTGTGCCTGTGTTCCCTGCGATGGATCAGCATTCGCATCCAGGAGGTACCCCATATACAGTCCAGGCTTCCTGCAACTCTGTACATGATAAGCGGTATAGGAAGTTTTGTTAATATTACATTTCTTTGAGTATTAATGACGTTGAACTTGTACAAGGTTTAAATAATGAGCAACCCTTTTTGAGGACATACAAATACATTAAAGGAAAAAAATTAACCCTGAATGACTTGCATATCAATTTGGCATGTGTGAAATGATGTTCAAAGGCATTTTTGTTTTTATTCAAATGCAACTTTTTTTGGCTTTGTTTTAACATCTTTCATTGACTTTTCCCCCCATTAATTAGAAGTAGTGATTAGTATCCTGTATGTAGTGATGTCAGGGTTGAGCCAAGTTTCTGGATATTCAATATGAAGATTATTGTCTCTTATTTTATGTTGGATTTCTTATTTTAACTGCTGAAGTATTGCGAATATGTCAAAAAGCTTGGACTCTGTTGTTTTTAGAAGCTAATAGTAAAACATAGCGATTCAATACATTTTTGGTTGAACTATCTGCTACACAAATGACCTTTTTTTTTAACAAAGCCATTCTGCGTGTCCATTGAAAAATGCTACTTAATACATTTATGCTTAAAATCCAACTTTCATGACAACGTTTAGACTAGACTAAGTCTCTCTTCATGTTTTCCATCAGTTTCTTTTTCTGGGTTCTCTGGTTTCCTTCCATCTAAAAATAACATGCCAGTAAATTGAGCCAATAAGATCAACTTCACCTAGCTGTAAGCGAATGCACATACATGGTGCCCTGTAATGGACTGGTGTCCCTCTTGCCTCATATTCAATTATCCTGGGATAGGTGAGTGAATTGGCAAGAACATGACAATTATTTCAATATAAAGATTTTATTATTCAGGTTAAATTTTTTCTATAAGAAATAATTCACCATGTGTAAAACCATCCATCCATCCATCCATCTAGGTACCTCTGTAGTCCAACTAGGGACTGTGGAGACCAGTGATTGCCATTGTATTTGTTCCCAATTTACAGCCATGTTAGGACCTCTGGTCAACATTCACACACACGCATTCACACACTGTGGGCAATTTTGTAAGGCTGATTAGCCTAATCTGTATATCTATGGACTGTTGGAGGAAACCGGAGTGCCCAGAGGAAACCCACTAAGCACGGGGAGAACATAAAAACTCCATGCACACAGACCCGAATCGACCCCGGACGGAGGTGCGAGACGAAAGTGCCTCAAATCATGCTGCCAAAAGCATACAGAGACGCCTTAATGAATTTGATAAGACAGGGGACAATATGACCTGAAATTTGAACTCAGTGTGCAT
>JAOVVB010000050.1:20445085-20459620 GCA_028570985.1 Heterobranchus longifilis | reverse complement strand
TTCAAAGGTAAAGTGCAGGTTAATTTGTTTTATTTTTACTTTACAGCAGTGATTCCGTTAGTGTGTTTTTAAAAATTTTATTTGGTTTACGAGTGTTTTGGCCCGCTTCCGGGAACGAATTATGATCGTAATCCAAGGTTCCACTGTATATATTTGGTAGATGTAAAGCATACATGTCTATGTTTTTTGTATTAGTCCATTTTTATTTTATTAATATATTTTCTTAACAGCTCAAGCAGCAACATGTTTGTGCACTTTCTAAAGATTTTAGTTCTGTTTGGAATAAAGGGTTGGAAAGGAATGATTTTCTCAGTTTTTTGTTTTTCATCCGATTAATCGACTAATCGAAAAATAATCGACAGATTAATCGATTATTAAAATAATCGTTAGTTGCCGCCGTAAAGAGATGTTCTGCAGGTGATACATACTGTATATAAACTCTGTGGTATGATATAATGTACTCAGTCTAGTCTAGGCTTTCCAAATCAGCTGGTACACTAAACAGTTGCCCTTCTAGTGCACAGTCTCACCCTGGTATGAGGATTAATTAAAACTTGTAAGTAAATGTAAGTTTATGTGATTTTTCCCATTGCAATGTGTCATGTGCTGTTTGGTTCTGTTAAGAAGTCAGCTCCCCGGAAAAAATGTGCAGCGTGTAAGATCGTCGTTCACACGGCATGCATCGAGCAGCTGGACAAGGTAGGCATATAATCACCTACTTTATATCAGTGGCAGTCATTTTACTCACAATCTACAGTACAGTCCATGCAGAAAAAATAACAGTGGAATTGTGTCCGAATTTACTGCCAGTAATCTTAAACATAAAGGCTCCTAATCCTCTCCTCTTCTTTTTATGCCTGCAGATCAATTTTCGCTGTAAGCCTACGTTTAGGGAAGGAAACTCTCGAAGCATCCGCGATGTATGTTTTATTTTTCATGTAGCTGAATTAAAATGTACGAACGAGGGGCCTTCAAGTCAAAATGGGACTTGTAATAAAATTTCTTGTGGATGAAGGCATAAAACCGATTGGCATTTACTAAAGGCACAGTGATGAGACTCTGAACCACAATAAAACCTTTAAATGTTACAAACTTTTCAAAGAATGCTATGCATCTCGTCCGAGGTGGCTCTGAGCCCACTGCAGTTGTTCCTGTGACCATTCATTGAGTGGAACATCTGATCATTGATAATGGATGGATAATTTGTTGGTGACTTGCAGAAGAGGTGCATCTGTCTTTGGGAACATTTACACATTCACGAACACCACTCGTACATCCCCGTACTGTCTTGACCTCGCTTCAAGCCATTTCCAGATGTTCAATGCCATTAAAGGAGCTCCTGGGAGGCCAGCGTTTCAAGCATGAGGCAGGCAGTTCGATGGCTCCGGCGTACTGAGAAAAATTTCTACATTGCTGGTATCCAAGCACTAGTGAAACACTGGGATAAGTGCATTAGTGAAGCAGGGGATTATATAGAAAATAAAGGTAGTTTTAAACTCTAATAATTGTGTTATTCTGCACAATCAGAAGTCCTGGTTTGACCTGAACACCCCTTGTATATGTACAGAAGTATATACCATACAGTGTGCACACAGACTCATTTGTTTCTGTGTATTTGGGAAAACAGAACGTTTTGAGACATCACTGGGTCCATCGACGACGACAAGATGGAAAATGTCGTCAGTGTGGCAAGGTGCGTTGCATCATTGACTACAATATCAGTAAATATTTTCAGCACAATTAGCATTGAATCTTCTAAAATCATGTACAGCATAACTTATAAACATACAAATTATCAATATAATGTAGCTTTCGGAATGGGGGTAAAAATAAAGGCCTTCTTCTTCTTACAGCAGCACTACACTAGCTAATCTTCTGGTGCTAAAAGATATTGGTTTCCTTAGAGTATGTTTTGCTGCATGGACAATACTATGAAAATACGCACTGGCTGGCTTCAGGTGTACTGGAGGATGTTAGCTTTCAGTCTCCGCTACAGATGGGGAGAAAAAAATCGATTTAGTTATGAATTGTGATTCTTTTTTGTGGTCATATGAAATATATTTTTTTACATTTATAATAGAGATGAATCGGTCGATTAGCTAGTGACCAGAATTGACTGGTTTTCAATTTCATTGGTCGTGATGTATTAGAAACCCCGCATGCCCACGTTAGAAGTTGTACACGTTGGTGGCATTTGAGGCAGTAAAACATTGCCATTTCTTTATAATTCTACAGGTTTCAACTATTTATGCATTTTCATCCGCTGTGGTAGGAGTGAATTATTTGCTAAGTTTGTCTAGAAATTAAATGGATATAAGTTATGTGGATGACGGATGTACATGCTCAGTTAAAGGTTAAACTCTTGTATTAAAAGTTATTTTGTATGCCGCCCTTGGTTTTGGAGTGGAAAACTAATGTTATAAGTAACGGGCTACGATAGGGCAATGGTGACTCAGTGTGTTAAGGCTCTGAGTTACTGATCGGAAGGGTGGCGGTTCATGCCCCAGCTCCACCAGGTTGCCACTGTTGGGCCCGGTCCGCTCCAGGGGCGTCGTAAAAAAATGGCTGACCCTGCGCTCTTCTACTAACAAGAAGCTGGGATATGCGAAGAATAAAGAATTTCACTGTGCAGTAATGTATGTGTGACGAATAAAGGCTGATCTTGAACAATTGACCAGGGATGATTAATGCAGTGGAAACTGAAGCAAGTGTTTGCACTGGTGCTGTGATGAACATATTTGAGAAAACTGTTCTTCAAGATGCAGTAGCAGATCTATTAGTTTAATTACTGTATGTGTCTCAGTATTGAGGTGGTAACGCTACTAAATTTGAACTAAAATCATTTAATTATTTTATTGACCGAGAATCATTGATTAATACTACCTTGCTAATAAAAAAAAATATTAGCAGTATTATCCTTTTTGTTAAACCCTGGTGTCATTAGTTTTTGAACAGGAGAGACATGTTGTACTGTCGTACCTGTTTATTACCCCTCCCTTGTTCTTTTATCACCAGTAGTTAAAAACCCCACTCTGGACCCCAGAGGCTTTCTGACTGTAGTGCACAAGTCTTGGGCCACCCTCATTTCTTCATGTTAAATGTAATCAAATTATGCAAATTAATTTAAAAAAGGCAGGAACAAATTTTTTTTTTACCTGCAACAGGTTACAAAATGCCAAAAGATAAAATTTTTAAATTGGTTGTTTTAACAACCACAGCAGCAACCTCATTTCCCCTCTCATCAGTTCCAACCTCTCAGCATTCAGCATCACCAGTATACTGATCATTTGTCATCATCTGCACCTGTTTCTCACTGGTTCATGCCTTAAGTTAGATGTTTTTTTTAATGCTTGAATTATTCATAGGGTTCTGTGTGGCTTAAAAAAACAAAAACATTTCTTTTGAATCCGGTCATAGACTTGCTAAACATGAGAGCCAAAAAGTCCTTCCGGGAGCCTGGAAAACTCTTCCTCAAGACTACATTAAAAATACAAGAAGGTCTGACTCTTTGGAAGTAAAATATGAAGAAATGAGGGACGGCACAAGCACAGTACTGTATGCAAATACAAATGACATGTATGCACTTTCCAGCTTTTGAAAGACTTTGCGTGAAAGTGTGTAATAAGTTTAGTTTAGTTTAATAAACTTTGCAAGCCAGCACAGTTTGCCCTTCTTAGACAACCCGTTTTCAAATGTATTAAAAACATAGTGTGTAATCACTAAACTGTGCTCGACTCCAGGCGTACAGGAAGTCATCTTGACCACAAACTAAACAGTGTGTAAGTGAGCTGTGGCCACATTCAGTTTAAACTCGCTATAACCACTAAAACCCCTCCTCTGTTACTTTTTTATATGAATCGTATTATGCAAATGTTTACAAATTTGCCAGCACCTCAAATAAACACCCCAAATCTGTAATGAATTACAAAGGGTTTTTGCATTAGCTGGTTTTTGTCTTGTTTACACTGTGTCTCTGTTTCTGTCTCAGTGTGACCCGGGGGAAGCCACGAAGCTCCTGTACGACCTCCTTTACACCGAGCCAATAAAAATCGTCCTGATGCCAGGATGCAGCTCTGTTTCTACTCTGGTGGCTGAAGCAGCTCGCATGTGGAACCTCATAGTGGTGCGTTTCTCTTTGCAAGCTCTGTTGTTCCAAACCCATGCTAAGCCTCATGTAAAAATAGATTAGACTTTGAATCTGGAGCTGAATTTAAAAGGGATCAACTAGCCATCTAGTAATGAAATTCTTGGGCTGTATTTATGTAAGCTGCGTTGTATATTTCTGTTAGTGTTGTAAATGTGGTAATAATATTTAGATCAATTATAACACCGTCAATGCTTATTAAAAAGTAAAAAAAAAAAAAAAAAGTTTATTGGTCTAGTAGTGGTGGACACATGTAGAAGGTTCATTTCTTACTTCCATCAGTTGAAGTTGAAGACTGGATTGAAGAGCATGTAGGAAAGAAGGAGAATCTTTCACAAACCGGGGAAAGAGATTAACTTAAAATTAATTGCTTTCTGAGTTTTGAATTAGTAAGTCATTTCCAAGCAACTTCCTTAAATCTGCTTTGGTGGTGCATCATAGAAATATGCCATGACTTTTCTCATTAATGCCTCACATCCTTGCAGATTTTAAAGACGCCACATATACATCACATTACTGCAGATTTCTCCTGAGCGAATTAGTTTGTCACATTTTTTATCAGCAAAAGTTAAGCCGAGGCAACGCGAAAGCAAGTCATCCGAGGCATCCAGGTGACAGCGCCGTCTCAGCTTCTCTGCTTGCTGATACGTTCGTTGACTTTTCAAATTCTTTAACTCAGTAACAGTTTCGCATGGAATATAATTAACGTCAAACCGGCATGCTGCGGTGAGCGAGTATCAGTGTACAGTACGCTAAGCAATGAAGTCACGCAGTGAATTATTTATTAAGGCATTAGGTTCAATGAGATAGTCGCATTTTTATCAATGGAAGTTTGGCCCCATGCATTATTCAGCGAGTAGATGAGCCAGAGCTGTAGTTTTTGAAACAGTGACAGCACAGTGTCTTGCTTTTTCTGCTGCTGATACATTGACTTTTAAACTCACAACTCAGTTACAGTTCCCCATGGAATATAATTAACGTCAAATCCGCGTCCTGTGTCTAGTGTGCAGACATACGATGAATTATTTATCAATGCATGAGAAAACATCTGGTCACACTGGGTTGACATTAATCCACTCTTACAATTTGTTGAAAGAGCGCTGCCTCACAGTTTCTGGGTAGCTGAATTGATCCTGGACTTGGGTTACCATTTGTGTGGTTTTCCTCCATGACCATGTAGGCACAATAACTTTGCTAAATTGCCAATAGGTATAAATGATCGTACTACATGGGGCTATATTGCAGGAAATCGCCTGCCTTGTGTCCAAGATTTTCAGGATAGGCTTCTGATTCGCTGTGACCCAGACCAGGATACTGAAGAGGAAAATGGCTGTAACGTTGCAGTCCTGAAACCCATTTTTGCATCCATACAATGCTCTAACCAGTGTATCTTCATTGTTGTACAGTTCTCCTATGGCTCCAGCTCTCCAGCGCTGTCCAACAGGCAACGTTTCCCAACATTTTTCCGCACACATCCCTCCGCGACTCTGCATAACCCTACCCGCGTGCACCTGTTCGAGAAGTGGAATTGGAACAAGATTGCCACTATCCAGCAGACAACAGAAGTCTTCACTTCGGTCAGTTTCCAAAGACAGTTCACTTTAAAAGATTTTTTTTCTATAAAAGTGTATATACTGTATATATTACTAATTTAACTCTGACATCTGAATTGATCAATTAGATCCACGTGCTAACATGTTAGTTATGTGAAACAAATCTATAAAAAATATCTTGAATATTGTCAAATATATCTATTTTTCCATTATATGAGGGGGTCAATCATAAAACTGATTGACATTTACAGAAGACTTCAAACACAGTATCGTGACTCTTGCAGTGAAACATTTGAATGGTACAAACATTTTTAAGAAAGCTGTATGTCCGTAAATGACAATCCCAGCTGAGGTTGCTTGGAACTCAAGTGGAACTGTGAGTGGAACACTTAACACTTAAATATTGACTGATAACTTGTTCTCAACTTGCAAACGTGACACATCCGTCTGTGGGAACTGTACACACAATCATTTACGAACACCACGCGTACATTACAGGAACTCGGCTGTGAGTTAATGCCACATTTCCTGTACGGTCCCGACCTCGCTCCAAGCCATTTCCACATGTCTGAGCAAGCTGGGCCAGCGTTTCAGTCGATCATGGCTCCGGCATACTAAAAAAAAACTTTCTACCTTGATGCTATCCAAGCACTTGTGAAACATCGGCATAAGGGCATTAGTTTAACTTATTTCAAATAAGACAAGCAAAACTAGAATAGATTAAGGATGAAGAATGTTTGTAAGAGAAAAATATACTGGCATGATGTCAGCGGGTTAATTACAGCACGTGCATCATGAGTAGCGTGGACAAATTCTAAATTTGTCTAATTCGCTGAGCAATTAAATCCTTCAAAGTTTTTTTCCCCAAAAAAGTGCAGTTAATGATATGTTTTAAAGAAATTTTCTAGTTCAAAGATAAGTATGCATTCAGTATGTTCATAACATGTTGACTTGCTTTAATTACCAAAAAGATGGCAAATATTGTGAATTTGTATCTTAACACCTGGCATATTTTATTATTTTTGTTAACGGTATAATAGTATAACACTAAAACCCCATAAATATTAACACTACTGTAGCATTGATTATCAATTATATACCAGGAAACTGGTGAAAGGATCATGTGCACACAAGGCTCATTTATGCAGGTGGAGAGCAAAGGCCAGAATGTCAGGTCTGAGCCCACAGAAAAGCTAATATACTCACAATGTAAAAAAACAAAAAAGTCAATGTTTGACCATGACAGTTTAGCTTGTGATTGGATGTGCGAGAACACCCGGTGCACCACAGCCTGCCACACACGGGGCCCAACAGGCAAAGAGCCCAAGGTCACCAACCCAGCTTCCAAACTCCCCAAGTCCCAATCCGATCCAGAAGCCATGCGACACGCTACAACCCACAGCACGCAAAGGTCAACACCCTGGTGCCAGACACCACCCACACCCCCAGGGGTCTTATGGAGTCATGTCCCGAGGGGCCAGAGCTTCCCAGGTGGCACATGGGGTATCCACACAATACTGGGCATGAAGTTTTGCATTTTAATGTTATGGCTGATTCGTATGTGTAGCACATGATAGAACACAATGGGTTATTCATTACAATTAAAAGTGTATAAAGTTGCTGAGAAAACATGTTTGGGAAACTGACTTCAGTCAGTAATGTTGTAGACACTACTTTCTGGGGCACTTTGGATGATTCTGGCAGAGGAACTTCTTGAACATGTGCAATTAGAATTATTCAAATTTCTATGTGTAAGAAATCTGGATTTGCCAATAGGTCCTGAAAACAAAAAAATTACAATGAAAAGAAGTTAGCTTTATGCTAAGTTGCTAGCTAGCAAAATTACCAAAATATAGCTAGAATATCATAGCTAGAATAATGTAAATATGGACAGCATTGATGCTTGCGTGTGTTTGTACAGAAGGTTTTATTAAGAGAGCGAAGACACAAAGCTAAACACCCAAGCAAAAGTCGTAAATTGCAGTAGACGATGTTGAACATAGAAGATGCAAGATACTACTCAACTGTACCATCAAGTGGGCAAATTCAGAACAGTAATCAACAGGGAATACGAAGAGTATTTAAAGAGAAACACAGCTGCTTAGAATGGTAAGACTTGATCAAATATATTTTATCTTTATTCTACACTTTTAGGAAGTAACCCAGAAGCAGTGACCTAAAAAACTCTATTGGCCAGTTAGTGTACGAGGCGGTATCAATTCATTTCGAGACAGTTTTGCAATACACCGAAAGATGGCAGCACAAGGTTGCACACACAGTCAGAGAGAAAACCAACCTTCATAAGTCAGTGTGCCAAAAGACATCGTCCTGTGTACATCGCTGAGCAGCTGATGCTATTCTGACCACGTTATCTTATCTTAGCAGACCATCTGCTATCTTATGGACAGCAAGTTAGAAGTAAGAGCAAATGTGAAATTCTGTTTGAAACTGAAGAGAAGTTTGACAGGATACAGCAAGTTTACTGCAAAGCTGCAATGAGTCGTTGGAGGTGTTTTGAGTGGCATGTGCTCTTCAAGAGAGGAAGAACATCACTGGAGGATGAAGAAAGATCAGGAAGACCTTCAACAAGCTCAAACTCTGAAAATGTTGAAACCATTTGGCAACTTTGTCCATGATGATCGTCAAAGGAAAAATCCGCAACGTTCCTGCCATTGTCAGCATGTCATACAGAACAGCACCAGGCAATCCTTACGTGTGATTTGAACATGCGCAGTGTTGCTGCCAAGTTCGTCCCCAGGCTGCTGAGCCAGGAGCTAAAGTCTGCCAAGAACTCATCATCATGCCGTGGATGACCCGTCCTTTATGTCGAGGATCATTACCAGTGATGAAACTTGTCTGTATGGGTATGACCATGAGACGAAGCAACAGTCGTCCCAGTGAAGAGCCCATCATCTTCACGACCGAAAAAGCCGAGGCAGGTCCGCAGCTTGACCAAAGCGACTGCTCATTGTCCTTTTAGACATTTGTGGCATTGTGCATCGAGAATTCATCCTCAGAGGCTAGACCTTCAAAGGCAAATTCTATTGCCAGATTTTAAGGCATCTAAAGGAAAAAACTGAGCTTGTAAAACAAAGCTAATCTCGAAAGCTTTTGATACCCCTTCGTACTGTCCTGTGCCAATTATTCCACTAATGTAACACAAATACTGTACATGTTTGACGAATTATTTACATCTAGTTAAGTGCATACTCTTGTACTCAAGGAAGTATTGTTTAACAGAGTTTGGTCTCTGGTTTGTCGATAAGAGAAGACAATGCTAGTGACCAGAATTTTAACAGCCTACTTAAGTTGCTTGTCCTCCAAGCTGTGATAGATTAAAAACAAAGTGAACAGTAGGCTGGACACATCTGTTCGCAACAGAAACAGGGTAACTGATTTGTCCACCCCTGAGTTTGAGAAAAAGTACCTTTTCAAAAGCCTGTAGCACTCTGTTTCTATTTTGAAGAGCGTGCAAAGGCCACAGGGCTGATGGAGGATCATTCGTCAGAATGCTCGTCGTGAATATTACCTGAATCATAATTTTTTCCAGCACTGGTCTAACTCTCCCATTTCTCTTCTTCTTATACGGTCATTATTTTTTTATAATTTCCCTTTTTATAGTCTTTATCGCTTACACTAGGTCATTCATGCTTCTTCCCGGTTAGCTTTTCTTGCTTTATCTTTTTTCCACTTTCAGCACTTTTTTCCACTGAGTCCTGCTTCTTTTGTACATTTCTCTCCACCTTTGATGCCTTCCTTACTAGACATCCCAGGCTGCTGAGTTTATCGAAAAGTTCTATAGCTCTTTACTCACCATCCTCTCTCCATCCCTGTTCTCTCTCTCTCTCTCTCCTCTCTCAGACATTGGATGATCTGGAACAGAGGGTGAAAGAAGCTGGTATAGAGATAAGCGTGAGACAGAGTTTCCTCACTGATCCCGCCGTGGCTGTCAAGAACTTGAAGGTACTTTGATGAAAAATTTATCAGGCTTCACTTTCTCACGGTGTGCCATGCGGTTAGCCAGCCTGAAGATGATGATGGAGCACATGAAAACATTACGTGAAATAAATCAACACTCCCAGGACCTCAGGAACCTCAGATTAAGTGACAGCTCACATGTCATATCTATGGTCCAGGGCTAAACTGACAGGAGATGATGAGCACACAGCCTTTTTATTGCTGCACTGATATTACATAAGAGCCCCATGAGATTTACACTCCCTCCCATCAAGGTGCAAGCATGCTTCCGTTTTCAACAGCATTGTATGTGCAAATCGAAGTGTGTTAAGGACTAAGGAGAAGATGTAACAGGACCATAATACATTCTGATGTAATGGAAATTTGCAGGGTGTAAATATAATTTGAATTTATGTAATATTTTGAATACACACAGTGCAATTAAGGTATAACACTGACCGTTGAGTTGTTGAGTTGAGTTGTTTTGTCCATTTTTCCTTAAAAGACTTTTTCTTGTTTTGTTATCCAGCGTCAAGATGCCAGGATCATTGTTGGCCTTTTCTATGAGACTGAAGCAAGAAAAGTCTTTTGTGAGGCAAGTTATAAACATTTATATTCATGAATATTATGAATTATGTATATATCATACATTTATATAAGCTGTTAATATATAAATGAAAAATAAGTAGAAAAATCTCAGTATAAACCTATGATGTGTCTTCTAGAACCTTCTTACCAATCATAATATGTTTATACCCCATGCTGTATGGTACATTAGTGCCATATGGTATACAGTACACTAAATTGCATATCATACCATTCACACATAATGGCATATAACATTATTTTTAACTCGTGCATATTTCTTTCAAAATTTAGTCAGCTTATTATTTTCAAATTCAGTCCTCATGCCTATGGCCGTATCACAGCCGTGCTGATATTTAGCACAACGACACTACCTCTCGCGAGATGTTGCTTCTACACAACAATTCTCTCAACAAATAATTCCATTTATTATCAACAGATTATGATTTTTTTGCTTTATCTAATCAGTTATTTGGCCCCACCAAAACATATCCTTCAACTCCAGACCGCAACTGGTGGAGCTGGCGACCGACAATTAGGTAGATGTACAAGTAGTTTTCTATTCTTACTAGTCATATGTCGCCAAAAGGTGAGGAGGATAAACCATGGAGGTGGTGGACAGCCCTGAGAAACGTACGATATTTACTTTATATTTTCACTTATTCCGCTTTAGAATATCAGCTAATTTCCAGATTTTGCGGTTGAATTCCAAATAGCATTAAATGGAAAGCTGTTGCACTAGGGTGAACAATCCCTTGTTCCGCACAGCATCTAGTGCTCTTGATCAGGGGTTAGAGAGGGATTCGGCATTCAGCCTCGCATAAGAGGTTCAGCCTTTTGTTAGAAGCTCGTTAGCTGTGTAGCTTGTGTTATCTGTGAACAGAACAACTCGGAACAACATGTTTACGATGGCATAATCTGATCAGATGTGTTTTCTCCTTTCAGTACTAAGCACCAAACTGACCTATATTCACCCATACTGCTGAATGACAGTTAGTATAATTAACGATTGTCAGAACACCTGGGATGCAGAGTGATGCATATAGTCAAACGTCCCAGTGCTGTTATTCTCTACAGTATATCACCACTCATGGGATGCCTCTCGTCCAATCAGATTACTCGGTTGGAATTACCAGTTGTATAACAAATGTAATCAGGGTTCCTTCTATGTAGTTTCATTCAAGGGCACGACTGTAATTCTAGTATTACGCTCCTCTGCAGAAACACAGTCGTCGCACATTGATATGGTTTGTTAGTCATTGTCATTTCCTTTCTCTGTCACTGACAGGTCTATAAGGAGAAACTCTATGGAAAGAAGTATGTCTGGTTTCTCATTGGCTGGTACGCAGACAACTGGTTTAAAATCAAAGACCCAGCCATTAACTGCACTATGGAGCAGATGACGGAGGCTGTGGAGGGCCATGTTACTACAGAGATAGTCATGCTGAACCCTGAGATTGTCCGTGGTGCCTCCAATCTGGTAAGTGAAATATAATTATATGTATTTATTCTGATTTTCATTCTGATACTGTTATATGTACGTAGGCTTAAGAGGGTGCCGTTCAGCCAGATATAAAGACATTTAACAAGTCTGGGAATTAAAACACTTTTGAATAAATGAGAATAAAACTTGATTTACTTTACGTTGAATGCAGCGTGGTTATAAATGTAAAGGCCAAGTCTATTAAACTCCCAACCACTTCTTTCTTCTCAGCACTTCAGCGCTTCAGTTGGAGTATAACTTCAAGTAACCCTGGTACTGAGCTTCTAAATAATGCACTATTGCTCTAAACAACCAATTTCTATGTTATCTATTCAGACTTCCCAGGAGTTTCTGGCTCAGCTCATGTCTCGTCTTGGTGGGAAGAACCCTGAGGAGACTGGGGGTTTTCAGGAGGCTCCCTTGGCATATGATGCAGTCTGGGCTCTTGCTTTGGCTCTTAATAAGACTGTTGCACCGCTACGAGCTAAAGGAAAAAGACTGGAGGACTTTAATTACAACAACAAGGACATCACAGCGGAAATATATCGTGCTCTTAATACCAGCTCGTTCGAAGGAGTATCAGTGAGTAAAACATGCATGTTAGTGGTAGAAATTAAAAACAGACAAATATGTACGGTAACAGAGCTAGGCAATAAGATCAATTTCGTTTCAAACTCAACAGTGAAGTGGTGGATAATTCCTCAATGGAATACGTGAGCCGATGTAATGTCAGGCCTAGTGCAATAACTAAATTTTTTTTAACATAAATAAATACAGGAGGACATTTTTATAGATGTAGATTCCTTTCACTTATAAATGCCCATATCTGTGTCTTTCTCAGGGCCATGTAGTCTTCGATGCCCAGGGATCTAGGATGGCTTGGACGCTCATAGAACAACTTCAAGGTATTATTTTCTCATCAGTTTTTTTTTTCTTTTACATCAAAATAACCCTTAGGGCTTTAATAAAAACATAAAATAAATAAAATAAATACATTTAAAAAAAGCCGAAATAGAATTTCTAAAAATTTCTAGGCTTTTTTCATTACATTGCATCAGCTTACAGCATGTCTCCTTATTTCCATAATTATCTATTGTTTTCAAAAGCAATGACTTAGGATTTAAGCCTCATTATTTTTGTAAATGACTATTTTGTAAATGAATGTTTTGCTAATGATGAGTTAATCTCTTTTCCTTCTAAAGTCTACTTATAGAATAACTTTATTTCATGCCATCAACAATCACTAATAGGATGACTTCGGAGCCAACTTGACTGTTTTTGTTCTTTTTGCCCTTTGAGAACTCTTAATCAGCTTCACTGTTTAATTTTGTAGGCGGGAGTTACAAGAAGATTTGATACTACGACAGCACAAATCGCAATCTTTCGTGGTACGGAAATGACAAGTGGATAGGTGAGACAGACTGATTCTTTTCATACCGTCTGGACAGCTGTCGCCAGCTTTGTCCATTTCGATCAGACTTCCTGTCTGTTCTATTATATTTGTCATTATTGTAGATTACATCTATTGATTTTTTTTTTTTTGACAAAGCGCTGTTTCACTGTTTAATATGTCACTAGAACAGAACTGCTCTTTGTTCGGGCTGTGGTTTTAAACGCAGGAGAAAACTGAAACGCTGGAGATGAAATCTATGTGAGCTGTTGATGAACTGAGCAAGGAATTGACATTGTAGTTTTAAAATCAATATTAAATATTACTGAGACATAAATGCCATGACCGGATTGTCAGTACACTACTACCATGGTAAAATGCCCAATTACTGAATATTAAATAATGATTAAACCTTAACAGCGTTCCAGTTACACTTTAAATCGCCTTGACTGTCGAAAGCTGACTTAAATGGCCGTGTATTTTAGATTCATGTCCTACTCCATATACTTAGAATGCTATTTACATGCTCAGCCACCCCCATGAGTCAGACTCGATTGAAGCTCTAATCAATCCTCCATGCTTTGGTCTCATTGAGGAAGAAGTCTCTGGCAGCATGACTTTAGTGAAATGACATTGCTTGGTTTTAGAGAAGAAAAGTGAAAAAAAAAAAAAGAAGATATTTTGTGTATATTATGTTAGGAAAGATTTAATAGGAACAACAAGTAGTGTCAGGTTGCAGAATTTGACTATTTTTGTCTTTGTAAACCACCATAATGGATTTGAAATGAACAAAGAAGATGTGATAGAAGCGTCACAAATAGTGCGTTGAGGAGTTACAGCAATTTTTTTAACAAATATGAAAAAACTAACATAAAGTAACATAATTCATGCTTGATTGTGCCTTCAGTTTGATCTCAGTAAGTAAAAAAGCATACTCGACTGGGCTCGGGTCAAATGACTGACTCGGCGGTTTAAGATCATTCCGTTTCTTTGTCTTAAGAAGCTCTGTCTTAACAGTTTCGCATCACTGAATCTGAACAGCAAGTAAAGCCACTTCATAATTCATCCTGCTACTTCATACCCTCAATAAACACCAGTGTCCCAGTGTCCCTATGCCATAACACTGCCTCTACCATGTGACGTGCTACAGTATGCTCTGGATCACCTTTGTTTCGTCTGTCCAATGAATCTTGTTCCAGAACTGACAGGATGTTTTCTGTTCTTGCATGTAATCTGGCCTTTCTGTTATTAAGTGTTATTAGTGTTTTGCATCTTGTAAACTATCTGTGTATTTACATTCATGTAGGCGTCTCTTAATGGTACACAATGATCCGCCTGCCTCCTTCAGAGTGTTCACGATTTAGCTAAATGTTGTGCAGGGGTCTTTCTACAGAAACAAATAATTTCTGCAACCATCCACTTT
>JAOVVB010000050.1:20421219-20438260 GCA_028570985.1 Heterobranchus longifilis | reverse complement strand
GAATCATTTAGAAATGGGGTAAAATTAAACCTATTTTTGGAGAAAACTAAAGTGTTTTTTGACCTTGCATACATGTAAACCTGTTTTAAGAGGCTAATTAAGCAACATTAGCAACCTTTAAAAGGGCATAATCGGGGCACTTTAAAATGCACTACATGTACATTGGTAAGAAAGAGTATGCGTAGTACAAGTCATTCGAATGCTGTTTAACCAGTGTTATGGCCAGGAGGAAGCTGGCAGTGCTGGGTTAATGGCTGGATGAAACAGACATTACCCTGCATTTTGGAACAATTGATTTTATCTCAAGGTTTTTTGATAGCTCTTATATCTTCCCAAAGGTTCAACAATAAGATTCAACTGAATTAAGTAGAGCATTTCAGGATAATTACGATCCACTGACAGAGCCGCATAATTTCTACTGTATCACTTGTAAACACTCACTTTTACTACTGGTTTCTGAATAATGCACATTAGTACCTATTTAACGTGGTTTAACATTTAATTAATAGCTAACATTTTAATTAAATAATTCTTAGTGAGCTAGTTAGTTTATCTAACTAACTATAGTTAGATAGATCTAAATGTCTGGTCTGTTGCTGTTTCTCTCTCTTACAGCATTTGGAGCCCTGGAAGCTGTACGCAACAGTAGGAGTCCTACTGGCCATTGACGTCCTGTCTCTGATGATCTGGCAGATTGTTGACCCTTTGCACATTACCTTAGAGGTGCTACAATTCTATATCCAAAATGCTAAATTTTGTAGAAAACCTCTGTAATAATATTGTGGGAAGCAAAGGTGCAATTAGGTAGCTTTACACTTAAAGTAATGGTCAGTTGTTGATTCAAAATCAAAGGATAGTTAACTTCCAACCTGTTATTATGATGTCCAGTGGAGGAAAACACGCGTTATACAAAAACATATACAAAAATCACTATATTTATTATTAACAGAAAAATGTAAAAAAAAAAAAAAAAAGATAACATTAGTTGGCTAAGCCAAAAGGGTGTTGGTTTTAGTAGCTTGCTAAGCTTGTTAGGTAGTACATGTTAATTCTTACATATTTCTAGCAAAAACACATTATCCTGAGCACTATTTATGTCTCTATTATTATTTCTATTCATTTACCACTATTTAGTGGTACCCTCGGCATACAAATTTAATCCATTTCGAAGTTCTTAAGCGAGTTCTTTTTTCGTGTCGCAAAAGTAAATTTTTCATAGAAAATAATGTAAACACTCTTAATCAGCTCCAGGCAAAAAATATTACCAATATTACCAATTCCCAAATCATAATCATATTTTTGCATATAAAAACAGTCAAACCATTTAGAAAAGACATGTAAATGAAGAAAAATGTAAAATACGTAGACATTAAACCTCACATAACCTTAATTTTCCAAAAGATTCCTCCTGGAACTCGCTTTAAAAAATGAAACTGAGAACGGCTCCCTTTGCCCGGCTTTTTGCTGCGGTGCTAGCTAACATTCTTGGGATCATGGTGCTACAGTATGTCTTCACTAAATCTTCCACAAACTGCAAAAAAGCCTGCAAAAAAAATTGTAAACTTGCTTTGCTTGGCTTTTCACTGATGCAATCAAGTTTTGTTGAAACGTGTCAACACAAGTTTAATGGCTAGCTACGTTAGCTCAGGCGCTTAGATATTGGCCAGTGTTGGGCGACGTTATTTTTTTAAGTAACTAATTACATTACAGTTACAATTCAGCGTTACTTTAGTAAAGTAAAGTACTTTTCCACTGCAGAAAATGAAAACTCCTTTGTGATTCCTCATGCATGTTGTTTTAGTCAAGACCTTTAGAATTATTCTACCATCATCACTCAGCGAAGTTTGGCCCATAATCTGTTAACTACTAATAGCTCTATCTCACCTATGCGGTTTCACGCGGTGGCCGTAAGTACGGTTCATTATGATTCCCCGCGAGTTTTGGCGCTGTGATTAGGTTTCCATCTTTCCAAGTGTCGGTCCTCGCGGAAGCTCGTCGACCTTGCAGAACTTCGCGGAACATCGGGTGCTCACTAACACCGCTTCTCACCGCGAGTCAAACCGCGTAGGTTAGATAGGGGTATACCAGCAGGAAAAACAGAGGGGGGGTGGGTTATCGGCGGGGCTTGTAGGACGACTTTCACACTAACGGAATGACTGCTGTCTGGCTCAAGGATTACATAAATTGTCTGAATAACGGATTACATTTTTAAAAATCTAACTAAATAACTGAGTACTTAAATGGCGGACCTAACACGGTAGATTACTCCTTACTTAAAAAAAGTAATCCAGTAATACTTTGTAACGTGTTTGTACCTGTACATACCATTGTGGGTTGGATGTTGAGCTTTTAAATTGAAATTTTTTCCAGGTCATAATCATGATAAATTAGGGCATTGATACTAATTTCTCCCTGTTTCATACTTTCATAAGGTACCTTACATGTAGGCTTGTTATTGGCTCTTTAAATAAAATCATTTAACATTTGTGTGGCTTTTACTCACCCTGGAGGTGCAAGGCGACAGTGCTAGGCTTTTACTTCTTATTAAATATATTTTTTTCTCTTCTTGTATTGCCTACTATAACTGTGATAGAATGTAAATGTAACCAAGTTGATTTAGAAAAAAGAAGAAAAAGAACTTATACTCAAAAAGTATACTTAAATATTTGTTTAATTCTACCAAAACTTACTGTGAATCGTGTACTGAAATTCTGTGATGGGGTATATTTAGTTACCTTTCACTTCTTCTTAGATCCTACGCTATAAGGGTATTTTAGGGTGTTCTTTAAGCAGGGTCGATGTTTGTTCACATGCACATGGTTTGATGAGTAAGAAGTATTAAGGAACATTGTCATTTCATTAATGGTTCTTAGAAAAAATTGTAGGACATTTGCACAACTGCATACTGAAAGCGATTCAGCTGCCTCGTTTTTCTTTTTTTTTTTACTGTAGCTAAGTACATATACTTTTCTAAAAATAAATGTGTGAAATGAAACAGTGAGATTGAAACTTCTGTATGATAACTTTAACCCACTCGCTCTCCCTTTCTCTCTCTTTCTTTTTCTCTCACGCTCTTTGCCCCTACTGCCCACCACCCCTTTTTCACTTTGCCCCCCCATCACTGTCTTCTCTTGGTATCTATCTGAGCAGAAGTTCACTAAAGAAGATCCTAAAGGAGATCTGGATTTTTTGATTCAGCCTGTACTGGAGCACTGCAGCTCAGAGAAGATGAACACGTGGCTCGGTACTCCGTCCTTTATCTTTATCGAATCCCTCTCTCATTTCCTTTTCTATTTCACATTCGCGCTTTCGTTTTCATAGTCTTATCTAATTGCATTCTATATTTCATTATCCTTTATCCTTTTGGCCCATCCTTTTAGTTTCTTGTCCATCAGAGCACAACAGGTTGGGATTTAATGATGTGGGTCAATGCAACTGTCTTGGACACGGACCAGAATGGTCTCATCCTGCCAAAAAAAGAAGGATCTTTCCAGTCTGGTTGGAAACCAGTGACTAGTATTAAGATTAAGTCAAATACACTTAATTGTTACCCCCAATACATTGTATTGTATTGCCATGTCTTTGCTACAGGAGGTATTCTGTATGTGTGTAACACAAAACCAGCTTCCTGTAAGGAAAAATCTATAAGTTGTGACAGTGCTGCGGGGACACTGGCCTAGTTTACTAAGCTACTGAGGCCAAACTCATACATATCAAAAGACCATGGGCAGACAGCCCGAATTCATCATCTTAGTTTAGAGACACGGACATATGGTAAAGGAACGGCCTTAGTGATTGCTGCAGATCTACTACATTGGGGAAAGACAGGGAAATAAAACCCAATAAATGTCAGCTATGTGACAGGTCATATGAATTTTACTGAATATATCTTTTAGAAAATATATATTATTCAATAGGGAAGGAGTTATTCTGTATTGATATTGTTGTTTGTAGCTCTTATAACTTTAGCAGTGGTGATCTTATACACCCTGATAATGTGTTATATTATATTGTAATAATTATATATTTTAATAATACATCAGTCAGCCATAACATCAACACCAACACTAGGTGAACTAAGCAAGCAAATTGGTAACAAGATCAATGGCATCCAAAGCTCACCCTTTCCTACAGGGTCTAAAGATGTGTGCGTCTGGTCTGATCCCACAGAAAAGTCAATGGAGCAAAAAAAAAAAAAAAAAAGTCAATGCTGGCTGTGATAGAAATGCACCAGAACACTCGATGCGCCACAGTCTGCTGTGCACAGAACAAAAACAACCGACCAGCTTTTAAACTCCCCAGATCCCAATTCGATCAAAAACATATGAGATGTGTCAGGCAAAAAAGTCTGATCTATGGGGGCCCCACACCGCAACCCACAGCACCCAAAGCATCTGCTGCCAACCACAGCACACCCCCAGAGCCTCGCAGAGCCATCAAAGAGATCAAAACCACCTGGGTGGCACCGGGGAAACCCAAACCCAGGGTGGTTTTAATGTTAAAGTTTTTAATGTTATGGCTGATTGTTGCTGTTATAATATACGAGGCACAAAATCAATTGACAATTACAAAAGACTACACAAGCACGGATGAGATTCGTCTGTCTGTGGGAACTGTACACACAGTCATTCATGATCACCACTTGCACATTACAGGAACTCGGCTGTGAGTTATTGCCAAATCCCGCATACAGCCCTAACATCACTGAAGTCATTTCAACATATTTGAGCCATTAAAGGAGTTCCTGGGAGGCCTTCAGACCTAAAGCAGGCAATATGATCACGGCTCCGGTGTACTGATAAATCTTTCTACCATGAGGGTATAAACCCTGGGATTAGTGCATTACTGTAGCAGGGAATTATATAGAGACATAAAGGTTACTCTCATAACTGTGATATATATATAATCAAAGTGTTCAAGTCAAATCGGGACTTTTGATTGTGCAGAATAACAGATCACAGTTATGAGAGTAACCTTTATGTCTCTATATAATATTGTGTATATGTAATTATAAATAACAGCTTGTAATTACAACCAGTCATTGGCACCTCATTTTCTCCTCTGCCTGGACATTCCTGCTGCTGAGTGAAAGTGCCATCAGTGTGGAAGTTTCTCACAGTTTCAGCAGAGGACAGCAGAGATACAGTCTATAAGAAATGTCCAATATAGATACAGTAAGGGGGAACTCTAAAAAACGGCTCGAAAACGAACACTCGGGGGGGAAAACCATGACTTAAATGAGCCTGATGTCTCACCTTATAGTACAGTATCTCTCGCCATGCTGAGTATTTTCAGTACTCTGCTGGTCAAAATTGTCAGCAACGGTATGAAGTTGGTATTGGGAAGCAAAGTTATCATGTATTACGTAGTCTGGGGAATCAAAGCTAAAACAGAAGAGGAAAAATACCAGGGTTTTGAAATGCTATCAAATGAATGTCCATTGCCATTGTTTTGTGGATTTTTTAATATTTAATTTCCTTTTACTACATTCCTCTTTGTAACTGTTCAGTGTTATTTATCGCCGGTATCACTTAAACATAAAAAAAAACAAAAAACATGACATTTCAAATCATGAGAATACAGTCAGACAGTTTTTTTAAACAGGTCTTTAACCTGACTGTATTGACCATAGCGATAGTTACTGATTAGTTATCATGCCAACCTGCCTTTTAATAAAGACTCATCTTTATCTTTATAGTATGAGTAGTGCTGGTCACTTTGACTGTGGTCACTGATTCAGCTCTGAAGCACAGACACTCTAACGGGACAGTGATAGTGAAAACATACAGTCAAACACAACTGTCAGAAATAGACACATTTTTTCTTAGACGTGTTGGTAAATTACCAAGAATTTTTTTTTTTGTACGATTAAAATTACTCTGTAACTACAATAATGTCAAACACTAACTGAACTTCCATGGGTTTTCCCTGAGTGAGAATTGACAGCATTAGGTAATAGCTCGTGAGCATAGATCTGTCAGAAAATTTCCACTTTCAAAGCAGGAGTGGGCCATTCGTGTAGGTTCTTGTAAACACGCAGATACTTTTAAGCTGCAAATGACATTACCCATTACTGTACACCTCAGAAATAATTGTCCTATGTGTGATACCATGGCTTGTATGTCCAATTAGGATACACTTTGTGTATTTGAGATTCAGTGCGATACACTGCAATTAGAGCATGCCAGGTATCACCTGTCATTTATTTATGAAGAAATCTATTAATTCTAGACATAAACCTCAGAACACAGAGTAATTAATTTGATTTTTTCCCCCCATGTGTGTGTTCCCAAAACGTAAACAGGAGAGGATTAATTTTCATCTTTCTCTCCTTAGGAGTGGTGTACGGCTATAAGGGGCTGCTCCTGCTACTGGGAATCTTCCTGGCCTATGAGACCAAATCAATCTCCACTGAGAAGATTAATGACCACCGAGCCGTCGGCATGGCTATCTACAACGTGGCGGTGAGTGTCACTGCTGGTTGCTGCCATTCACAGTGCTGCTAACGATTTCTTGCCTCTAGCATCTCCCTACCGCCAATATGGTAACATGTCAACCACAGACTGGACATGATGCAAAAAATTTATGTGATGGCTTGATTTAATAGACTGTCAATGTCAGTCAAAAGTTTATGAACATAAATATATTGGAATATCGTTAAATGATTACATTTTCGAACACAAAATACTTGGTAGTGAATTTAAACATGTTTATTATTGATATTTAATGATTCGAGAATTTTTGTGATTTTGTTGGAACAATCTGAATTTGATCTAATCAGACAAGGTCAAAGTCTTTATCAGTTTAATTAAGCACATTATATTTATCCATCCCTCCATCCAACTATTAACCACTGTAGTCCAACTATGGACAGTGGAGGCCCATAGAGACCATTGTATTTATTCCCATTTTTATGACCGTGGTAGGACCTCCAGTCAACATGCAAACTCCATGCACACAGACCCCGAGGCGGTTATCAAACCCAGACCCTGGTGGTGCAAGGCGACAGCGCTAACATTAATCCATTGTGACGGCACATTATATTTATGCTTCAGAGTTAATAATAGTTCTGTCATTTATCTATTATTAAAGTCTTATTCATAGCTTTAATGTTCCAAGCCTTTCAGCCTTTAATATAGAACTCATTAAAAGTTCCATTATGATTTTTTTTAACTGTTATGTATAGTTTTGTTTGGTTTGTGGCACAAATGGTGATTGAACTGTAAGGAAAAAAAACTTGGCTGACACAAGGATTCGCTCGCCTGCCTTCACATGCATATGAACTTGAGTAACATCCAATTCTTAATCCATAGGGTTTAATATAATATAATATAATATAATATAATATAATATAATATAATATAATATAATATAATATAATATAATATAATATAATAATAACGAATAATATAATATAATAATAACTAATAATATTAATTATTCAGCTTCAACTGTTCTTGGAAGGCTTTCCACAGGGTTTCGGAGAATTTTTGACCATTCCTCCAGAAGCACATTTGTGAGGTCAGACACTGATGTTGGACGAGAAGGCCTGGCTCTCACTCTCCACTCTAATTCATCCCAGAGGAGTTCTATCAGGTTGACGTCCAAACTCACTCATATATGTCTTCATGGACCTTGCTTTGTGCACTGGTGCGCAGTCATGTGGGGAACTCGTGTGGGGTTGTTTTTATTCAGGAGTTAGACTCGGCCCCTTTAGTTCCAGTGAAAGGAACTTAATGCATCGGCATACCAAGACATTTTGGACAATTTCATGCTCCTTACTTTGTGATAACAGTTTGGGGACGGCCCCTTCCCATTCCGACATGTCTGTTTCAATCCATCCTACGAATTGGACTTTACTCAAGTTCATATGCATGTTAAGGCAGGCGAATACTTTTGGCAATGTAGTGTATTTAATGGATTAGTCTATTTAAAATAGAAATGTGGATTGAAATGTCCTGTGAATTGTTCGGCCAAACAACATTTTTTTCAGTTGTGAGTGGAGCTTATAATATTCTCCTCTGCTTCTTCATCTTATTTTGGTTCTTCTTTGTATTCTTCTTTTAAGCAAATCATTTTTAGACATGAAAGATACATGAAAATGCTGAATTATTGTAGGTCTATATTGTATAGGTCTACAAATTAAACGAAAAAAATATTGCACATTTAAAAGAGCTAGACGGCATGTCTGTGCAGTAGCATGGCCTTTAAGACACCTTGTTTTCGAGGTTTTAACCATATTTCCTTATTAAAATCTCTCTGGTTGTCACTTAACCACAATCTTTTTTTATAATTCTCTCCCAAGCTACTTATGATACCCAGTTTGTTTCATGCCTGTTTATTCCAGACTGAATTTGTATAACCAGACAGTTTTTTCCACCCAAATTGTACAAGGGAGTTCTTTTAAATGAAGTCTAGTGCTGAATGCTTCATTCTTTTACCCTGGCTGCCTGAAAACAGTTCTGGTAATAACTGCAAGTGCTTTGAAGGATGATTTGCATAATTGAAACCATTTCTCCAAATCCCCTCCCTCAAAAATGGGTTTAATGAGAAAACTAGAAAACACTTGACTGGAACATGAGGGTGGCTGCTGCTTTAACCACCTGCAGAAGATCTCAGTTTCATCAGATAATGTTTCATCTCTTTGTAGGTTGTCATAGTCACTTTTATTTATAGCTATTATATTTGTTTTTGTCTGGGAAGGGCATGAAATAAATGCTCCAGTGCTGTGATTATGTGAAAATACATTAGTAGCACTGAAAGTACACTACAATAGGATTGTGTAATTTGTCGAGGCTCCAAACACAAATTAGATTCTCTGCATGTGTCCTTACTTATACATCATTTTACTTTCCTCTAGACACACGTTCACTGTTAGACTGTATGCAATATCTATCTAATGTGAAGTTCTTTAAGGTTGCTCATACCTTGTAACTGAAATGCAGTTTGTCACATGCAGTTTGTCAGCATGGACCAGTCTGTCTGCCACGTAAAACAATAATAGGTGCATAAGCTGCATTTTTTTTTTTTTTTGTATAGATCGAAAGTACATGAGGACACCTAACCACACCACACCCATGATTGCTGCCAAAAAGCTGGAAGCACACAATTGTCTAGAATGTCTTGGTAGACTCATGAATTTGGAATTTCTTCCCTGGAACTAAGAGGCACATGTTCATGTGTAAAAATGTCCTGTGCACAAACTGAGGTTTATGGCGTCATGGTTTGCCAAATTTGTAGTGGAAGAACTCAAGTGTCCTGCGTTTGTCCCAATCGGGTAACTCCTCATCACACTGTGTGCATATGGAAATGCTCGTACTTTCACTATTAAACATAGCCATGGCTTTACTGTAAAATCTTTTAACCACACAACTTCACAAGTGCTTAAGTGATCTCCACTCGTGATTTTTTCCGACCACATCTTTTCCACACACTTGACGGTTCAGCACTATCCTCCCAGGTTTTGATAATGTGCCAAGGGTTCTTAACCTTGTTCCGGGAACTTTAAATCTCCTTAGTTGTTTTCTTTGCTTGACGCATCCTAATAATTTAACCCTTCTGAAACAGCAACTTTTTTGTTGTTGTTGTCAGGTGTCAATACTTTTGTAACTCACATTAAAATGTACTGGTGAAAATTGCATTGTTAGTTTTATTTATGCTTCTGGCACTCAGTGGTAAGGGTATTTCTATCATTCAAATTAGTAACATGAAGGATTAAACTTGGTGATGGAGTCAAGTTCTGCTTGGTCACATAATAAACTATTATTTTTTAAACATTTATAAAGGTTCATTAAAATGATTCTCTCTCTCGATGTAGGTTCTATGTATGATCACAGCTCCTGTGACCATGATCCTCTCCTCACAGCAGGATGCGTCTTTTGCCTTTGCCTCTCTGGCTATAGTGTTTTCAGTCTACATCACTTTGGTTGTACTGTTTGTGCCCAAGGTTTGTGAAACTTTAATGCTTTATTTTACACTTAGCTTTCTCTATTCCTTTGCATTGTTGCTTGTCTTGCTTTATATGTTCCTTATATACTCCATTTATTTTTTTGTAGTTGTGTCACAAGTCTAACAAAGCGTTTGTCCTACTGTTACGTAGATGCGGCGTTTGATTATGCGTGGGGAATGGCAGTCTGAGCAGCAGGACACACTTAAGACGGGATCGTCTACCAATAACAATGATGAAGAAAAATCACGGCAACTGGAGAGGGAGAATCGGGAACTCCAGAAGATCATCCAGGAGGCATGTTCAGTATCTCTTTTATGTTTCTATACTATAAAACAATACCCACATAAGAGCGAAATATATGGCAATATATGGAATTTACTAATCAATTTAAATCATGGAGGCCTGCTAAATTATTTGATTTAAAGGGATTAAAGGGAACACTGTGGTTTGAAATGGTTAGAGCCCCCTGGTGCCCAGTGAAGTGAATTGCAATTGCAATGAAAAAACTGACAAGCCTTGACAAGCCAACAAGAGTCAGTTTTTAAAATGACAATGTGCGTCTTTAAATGAGCTTGTAACTTTAACTTTACAGTATTGTGGCCTCCATTCCTGTGTTTTATTGTTTTATTTATTTTTGTATTTATTTATTTGGAGTTTCCCCCAATTTGGACTTCCTGATTCCCACCCACAATTCCCCGATGGAAGGGGTGGGTTAGGGATGTGCTTCCTTTGAGATACATGAAGCCAACATCTGCGTCTTCAAACAGCACAACACATTCAGAGGAAAACACTCTATTCTACATGCATGATCTCACAGAAAATCTGCTCTACCCTGCATGCATGATCTCACAGATACACATGCGGTAAATGAGGAGAGAGAGAACGTGCCGTGCTTTGAACGTGCTCTGAGCTCATGGCTAATTTTGCTAGATTGACTCCCTGTCATGGAGGGTTCGAACTCACAATTTCTTGATGGCTGGGTGAACGCTTTTATGTTGTTGTTTCACTTAATAATAATAATGAGTTTAAGGTTTAACACCGAGTAATATGTTCACATTTCCATCAGTCCGTCATCACCTACACAAACCATCATTAATTATTTCTTATTCAGTAAATCGTTCTGAGTGTACTTGAATGTAAATTCTCTGAATTTCTTTATTTCTCTCTCTCTCTCTCTCTCTTTTTTTTTTTTATTCGTTACAGAAAGAGGAACGTGTAACAGAACTACGAAACCAATTAGCCGAACGTCAAGCTCTCCGTGCTCGGAAACCGACATCTTGTCAGAACCAAAACCAGAACCACAGCGTCTCCCCTCCGTCTTCATCTGAGCCTCCTGGTTACTCGCCTGGCACAGAGCAGCGCTCGGTGCCTCCCTCCTTCTCTAACAACTCCTCCCTCTACCAGGGCGAAGGAAAACTCAGCCGGAATCACTGCCACAACAGCCGACTCCCTCTTCTCTACAAATGAGTCGGACAGAACTAAACACCACCGAGCTGTATGTCGATGAATCAATGTGAGGTAACACAGTGTAGTACAATACCTTTGTTTTTATTAACTCTATCACACCAGTTGCTTTTCTTTTTAGCGACATCTGGCAATATGGGTTTGAGTCTAGTGCTATGCCAACTTCTGTATCACCACTGTATCAATATTAGTATCAATATCCTACCGTGTATCAATGTATATTATGGAGTTTGTCTTGTATTACAATTTACAACTTTATGAAAAAGAAAGCACAAAAATTAAGGTAAATTCCTAAAATGAGCAAGAACATTCCTATATAGGGAAACACACACACACACACACACACACACACACACACACATATATAGGAATGCATATTAGTATCATTTTAATCCGTACAATCTTTTTTTTTTTTTTAAAGAAGTGAAACATGTGATGCTCTATACAAAATGTCACTCTCTCTTCTTCCATTTAATCCTCTTTATTGGGGGAATCCCTCAGGGGAATAAGAGCATTATCCCTTAGGCAGGGGAGGCCCCATGTTTGCAGAAGTGAAATTGATATTTAAAGCTCTCCAGGTGAGTCAGTGTATGTACAAGCTCATCATTCACTTTAAAAAAAAAAAGGTTTGCATGATATCTTCCTTAAATGTCTAAGTCTTCCAAGAATGATTCTCTACAAACATAAATACTGCACACGTTTCAGGCCCGGTCTCCGTTTTAGGAATATAAGGAAGGAAGTGAGAAGACTTTGGTTTGGTTTGGAAGAGTCTTTATGAACGGTGAATCCCCAACACTGCTTTGTTTAGTTTAATATGAACCTGCTTTCAGAATTCATTTAAGTTTGGATTAAAAAAGAAACCCATGCTTCATTTTTTTTTACAGTACGTATCGCTTCTCTGGATTTTTTTGTAATCTTTCTGTATGTTTTCTTATTCCAATCCAGGTACGTTGGTCCGTGTTATAATCTTTTTTCCCCTTTTCATTCATTCTTGCTTTTTTTGCATTGGGCACACCTACAGTACAGTACTAAATCATGTACTACAGCACACAATAAAAGCACAGTGCACACAACGAATGGAAAATTATTCCAATTAAAAATTTTCTGAAGTTCGATATTGCCATAGAAACTCCATCTAAGATTTAGCACAAACAATAAGCCTTACTCAAACCCTTTACTCTGCACTTTTAGTATAGATACAGTATGTATGTGTCTTTAAGGTAGTGTTATTCGAAGAGAAAATACTGTATATATATATATAATGTGCTTATTGTAATGAAATCGAATGATATTCAGAAACACAGTTATAAACACTGATACTCTCGTGCAATATTTCAGTACTCCTCATCCCTTGTGTCTTTTCTAAAATACAATACTGAGCTTTATGTTCGCAAAATACTATTGATCTTGTTTCACGCTACGGGGTGTTCGTGTGTTACATTACTGTTGTAATGTGTTGGAATCTCATTCTGATAAAGTGTCAAGTTTCTTTGTGTAATGACTTAGCTGAACATATTTAAACACAGCACGACATAGCCAATGTTCCTACAGCATGTAAACATTATATACACTAATTTAGCTCAGGGTATGTAATTATACTATCACTTTATATAAATAATAAATGTTTATTCATCAGATGTGTGCACTACATTATAACTTAGACATACTCATAATCATTCCATATATAAATCAATAATCCAAACCCGATATGATTTTTGCTAATTTATTTGTAATTATTCTATGTATTGTAAATACAGTAATCTTTTATCTATATGCAAACTTTATAGATCAATAAAACCCATTATTTTGCACTGACTTTAAATGTTGTCCAGATGTTGATTTAGTACATTAGCAATATGTGAAATTACTGGAAATTAAAAGAAAAATAAATTTAGGAAAGATTTACTGTTGTATTTTTTTTTTCAAAACAGTTTTGTACATGTAGGATTTTCCACTATACAATATTTTACAAACTTATTCTAATTTTTCATTAGAATCCTATTATTATTATTATTATTATTATTATTATTATTATTATTTAGTAGTACAGACATTTCCATTTGTCTACATTTGCATGTTAATTAGTTGAACAATATTGAAATTCTAACAATTATTTATCAGACTGGAATATTTAAAGACTTTGGTATAGAGCACATGTCAATGTGTCCTGTAGAGGGCCTCATGAGTCCACTTTATTTACTGTATACTGTGCCTTATTACATGGGCAGTTTTTGTTTTTTAATTATTATTATTTTTGTGATTATGGCTGATATTTAGTTTTAAATCCTGACATCACCTTATATAATTGTGTGGTTTGCTCATGTTTAATAACCCGTGACCGGACAGCAATGACTTCATTGTGCATGACAGTATACGGAAGGGGCAGGAAGTAAACAACCGCTTCCAGCCCTGAAGTCAGATCCTGTTTCCTTGTATCTAGTAAAAGGTGGGCTGCTTGCTCTGGCCCACAGGGTAAACCATGCTGTTTCTCCTTTTATGCATAAGTTTGCTATATTTGTCAGTACAATAAATACCACATTGATACTTATCTACTAAACCACAAACAATAAGACTTTGAACAAGGCTATGCTGCAAAACCTTTGACACTTTATAAGACTTATTATGGTGTAAATACATCAGGATTTTTCAACCTAATCTTTACTTACCAAAGTTGTAGTGGTACCACTTTAAGGAATATTAATTATATTAGGTGTTAATAAAGGTCAATAAAGATCAATAAAATCCACAATTAACACTGAGAATTTGTTCTTAAACCTTTGTATTGGTTGCAAATGTGTTATTTGTCACATGCAAACATACAGTGTATCATGTTCTTGACTTTAGAAGATGGTCATCCTGAAAGCCTGTTTAGTGTTTCGAAGCTTATTTAATAATTAGTGAAATAAAAATTGACTTCAGAATATGAGTCGCTTGTTGTAGAGTTATTAAACTGTAGGTCACCTGATGCTACCTGCACTATTCAGATTGAACACTTTTGCACTGTACTGTATGTATACACTGACAAGAACTTCATTCATTACTTTTCAACAATTTCAACAACACAAGTTTAACAAGGTGTTTATTGCACATAATCAGGTGTCTATCAAGGTGTCTATATTAATTTTTGTTTTTTTTCAAAACAGAACACCAGAGATTAACCAATGCAAGTAAAGTCTCATCACCTGTTTACAAATGTCTAATCTGGACGAAGCTAAACAAATTTCATGACCTAAATTAACTCCTAATATGCATTCCTATAATATTTAACTTATAGAGTCAATTCAATTTTATTTCTATAGCGCTTTGAACAGTGGCAAAGCAGCTTTACAGAAACAAAGAAAAATGATGTAAATGTGTATGAAATGTGAAGAATGTGTATGAATCATAATGATAAGATTGTCTCTGATGAGCAAGCCGTGGGTGATGGTGGCAAGGAAAAACTCCCCGAGGTGGCAGTAGGAAAAAATCTTCAGAGGAACCAGACTCAACAGGAAACTTATCCTCATTTGGGTGATAACACACAGCAGGAATTGATCTGCAGGCATATTGTGTATTAGGAGGCTGGAAGTTCAATATAATAGTTGATGCATTTAAGTTAATATGAAATTCAGTTTATAATTGGAGGTTCAGGTAGACTGAAGCAAATTCAAGTCCTGAACTATCGAGCGACTGCAGTCGCAAGTCCTCAGAGAACAGCTGTCTGCATCAGCCGAGGCCAGGACTGTCTTAATGGTTTAAGTGGAACCAAGCCCAGTCACCACACGGGGCCTCAATGCGACGAGATCTCCAACCAGAAGTGGGAAACCAGGACGAGTCAGACAGGTCTGGGGCCAGAGGGGGTCTGGATCACTGGCAGCTCAGAAGTGGGATGTGTACTGTACTGTAGCTTGACTGAGAGAGACAGGGAGATGGAAAGAGGGAGAGGGCGAAGAGGGAGAAGAGAAGAATAGAGAAGGAGAAATAACAGTTAGGTATGGTCACAATCACATAGTGTATAAAGTGAATGTATATTTAGTGCAAAGTGCAAACAGGGACCCTGGCAGGACTAACAATGACAGTATAACTAAAAGGGAGAGCCAGAAGGAAACACAGACAGGAGGGCTCTCTGGGAAGTAAAGCGACCACTCACTTCACCGTCAACAAACCTGAGTGATCAATGAGAGTGGGGAGGACAGCATCTAAACATATCAGTTCACCATAATACTCTACGTCCATAAGTACCCCAGACAATCCATTCACAAAAAGGCTTGGCTAAATAAATAGGTTTTTAGCCTAGACTTAAACACTGAGACTGTGTCGAGTCCTGAACATTAATTAGAAGGCTATTCCATAACGTTGGGGCTTTATAAGAAAAAGCTCTGATCTCTACTGGGGTTTTCATCATACACAGAACTGACAAGCAGATTGTAAGACACCAGCAGTTAGTTCCCTCTGGTATTGTAGAGTGAGACCATTTGTCAAAGTTTCAGTGGGAGACAATGCAGTGTGAATAAGATAGGGGTGATGTGCTCGTATCTTCTGGTTCTCATTCTTGAGAACTCTCGCTGCTGCATTCTGAACTAACTGAAGCCTGTTTATACACCTAGTTGGAACAACCTTGATGGAACAGAAAGGGGATCCAGAGTTACAGTGTGACCTATGTCTTTATTTCCATATTGGGTGGTGTGGAACCTGAATATATTGTGGGGAAGTATAGAATAAGATGGGGAACATGTTAGCTCAGTGGATTGTTGATCAGTAAGTTGGTGGTTCAAACCTCAGATTGAGCAGGCTGTAAAGAAAGAGTTTTACTGTAAATGTATACAGTATGTGGCAAGATAAAGGCTTACCCCATCCCAGGCAAATTAGGGATAACACAAGGTGGCATTCACCATAGATGGGGTACAGGTGGATACACATTACACACTTTAAAAACACCAATCAGCCTAATCTGCATGTTTTTTGGACTGTGTAAGAACCTGGAGCTAACCCAGGAAGCATGGGCACAACATGCACACACAGACTGTATGTGAGATTCAAACGCTCAGCCCTGGAGATGAGAGGCAAAAGCGCTATTTGCTGTCACTTTACTCTACCTCTCTAACACCTACTATAGTCCTTTAAATAAAGTGTTATCTCTTTAGCATTTCTATGGTTACCACGAAAAGGAATTCGCTGTACTGAGAAAATACCCGAAAGTCTGCTTCCTCAATAGTAAAGGGCAGTTGTTGGGCTCCACCAAGTCTTACTAAAGCTGTTCTTTTGTAGTTTCACCCAACTTTTTAACACCAGATCAAGGCGCTAAAACATACATAACATTTATACTTACTTCCTAAAAACTAAGTTTTGTGGTATCCCCAAGTCATCAGGGTGAAACTAATGTACTTCCATGTTTAATAAGCGCTACAGTATGTGGAAAAAAAGTAGGGCGTAACCAAAAATCCTTCCCTCTGATAGAGTATGTCGCATTTTTTCTTATACAGTTTCAGAGCTTGACCTACAAAGACCTCTGACTGAAAAGTATAAAAAAAAGCTTTATAAATGTTCATTGACTGCCCCAACATTTGAATTCAACACATCTATCTATCTATCTATCTATCTATCTATCTATCTATCTATCTATCTATCTATCTATCTATCTATCTATCT
>JAOVVB010000050.1:20406745-20417349 GCA_028570985.1 Heterobranchus longifilis | reverse complement strand
CCCCCCCCCCCCCCCCCTTCTTTTGTAACCCCATGTCTAGAAACGTGTACATTCATGTCTCTTTTTTCCACTAATATAGTAGAAATCTAACTGCTGAAACAAAATCTCCTGCTGGTACACAAGCGTCAGAACTCTGCTATGTTACTATATAGACAGGGGAGTCTTTTGTTTAAGCAATCTACACAGGGCCTGTGAGAAATACTCAGCGACTAAGAGAAAGTTCACTTTATCTCTGATATGTTATTATGCATTAGTGTAATCAGTTTATTTGATTTATTAAAATGCAAACAACATGAAGCTTTAACCAGAGTTTTTTTTTTTTCTTCAGAGCAAGAAAGAGGATTTCTTTTCATGTCAATGTAGTTCTTTACCTGACTATAAAGCACATTCATTCACAGTTAACCAATGTCTCACGGCTTTACTTGCAGGGCTGGCCCAGGACGTTAATATTTTCCATATGTCTTCAGGCGTTTAATAAAATGGCATTAATTAATTAATTATTAATAAGGAAACTGCTCGATGATGAAAAATGATATACTGTATGTTTACCAAATTGATCAGTTTCAATGCAATGACATTTTAATGATCATTTCTAGCTGTTACACAATCTAAATACAGTGGGGTTTTCACTTATTGTTATTTATTTATTTATTTATTTATTTATTATCTTTCTTTCTTTTTTTTTTTTTCCACAAGGTTAAAATTTGTATTTTAAAAACAATTTTGCATTACTGTTTAATGACTATGCAGTTATTTCTGCTCAAGTTTGGCTTTCTGTGCATGTGCTTTTACAAAGAAAGATGACACATTCATCTCACCTGCTATATTTAGACCAATAAGGTCCCCCAGGGCTAAAGTACTAAATGCCTTAAAAAAAATACATGAAAAAAAAAAAGCCAACACAGCATGACCACCTTCTTTTGAGCCACTTTGGAGTTTTAAGTGAATGTTAAGTGTACTACATTAAACAAGCAATGATTTCCAACCTTATTTCCCGCCCACACCCTTTCTTTCCACCCGAAAACAACCTGCCATCTAATAGATTAATAAGCAAATTCTCTGACAAAACGAATCCGGAACAGGGACGGTGATCACTGATTGTGTTTGTGTAGTGTGTGTGTTTACCTCACCCTCTTTGTGTAGTGTTGCAACTTGGGACTGTTTTCAGTGTCATAACAGAAGATGATTTTATAATATAAACAATTAGATTTTACTCTTCAAGCATGTGAAAATAATCGCGGATTAAGGAAATGCACATTTTTATTGATGTGCAGGAAAGCTGAGATAATGGTGCCATTAGCACGGAATGAGCATATAAACGTATCATTTGCCTGTTCATGACATTAGACTAATCTATCAGTGGCTGAATGTACAGTATTATGCACTTTATGATGGTATCAAATTTTACCAGTTGATTCTCAGCAAAATGTAGAAAATGTCTACAAAGGCATTTGTAGAAATAATGTAGGCCATCTAAATTTGTAATTACCCCAGGAATTTTTGATTAGCAGTGGATATACAGAAGTGTTTCCAAGCTCATGTAAAGGGAATTTATGGGTAAAGTGAAAAGATTAAAAAGAATGTTAATGATTTTTGCTTATACATTTGCAAGATACCAATTATTTTATTACTCTTTACAGCTACCCAATAATACTTTTACGGAATAATTTACGGAGGAAATGGAAACACCTCAGGGAGAGCTTAGCTGTGCTGCTTTTCAGCATCTTGGCTTCCTGCCAACAGTCATTAGCATGCTAGCCGGGTGAGGCAATCCTTCCCATGAGCCGGAGATTCCCTATCTCCTCCCACGTGCTTCAGCATTTTCAAACGTTAGACAAAAAATATGTGTTTGTTTGTTGGACATAATAATTCATACCACATGCTTTATTCGAGCGGCTAAACATGTAAAACTGGTAGCTGTCGAAAATGAATTTGAAATGTAGCTGTCAAAAATGAACGTGGCTAGTTTCACTTTTGAGTTCATGATGCAACTTCACTTACAACGCAGACGCTTTCCAATGGAGATTCCAATAAATAACCCGCCTCCCAGCACGTCTGTTTCTCTCTCTCTCTCTCTCTCTCTCTCTCTCCCTCTCTTTCACTCATGAGGCAGTGAAATTCATTTTCTGTTGAAATATGTTTTTTTTTGTCGTTTCTGTTTCCCTTTTTAAAACTCACTTTCTCTTTCCCCTTCACTCTTTTTTTCATGCTAAGTGTTATGCTAGACTACATGATAATAAAGGGTAAATTATCTAGAAATAAATTACCTACAGTACGCACTCAGCTGTCTATACAGATCTGGGGAAAAAAGGTGTGTGTGATAAGGTGGCATTAGGAGGACTGCCACATGATTCACCCTGCTGAAGTTGTCTGCTGAAGCGGCTCAGGAAAGTTGAGATTGCATCACCAGTTGAAACTCTTGGTTTATTTTATGTGTCGGATTGCCCTACTGATATATAATAGGGTAAATGTTTCAACCTATTACATCACCAGCCTTAGCTATTACAGAAACCTACTGAGGTTTCAGGACTTACAAGGTCCTGAATGTCACAACAAACACTGCATTATAAACTTTTCATCCTTTAGTGGTTTGCTATTTGGTTAGCAGTAAAACCTTCCTAGAGAGTACTGCTGTATATGATCAGCCATAACATTATGAACACCAGCCTAATGTTGAGTTGGTCCCCCGTTTCCTGCCATGACCCCCTTGCCCTGTCGACTCTACTAGACCTCTAAAGGTGTGATCTGTAGGAGATCAATTACGTCCTGTAAGTTGCAAGGGTTGGCTTTCATGGATTGGTCTTTTTTCCAGCACATCCCACTGATACCTTATTGGATAAAAATCTGGAGAATTCAGAGGCCAAGTAAAACAACTCAAACTCATTGTTGTGTTCGTCAAACTATTCTTGAACAATGTTTGTTGTGTTGAAGGGCACAATATCCTGAGGCCACTGCCATCAGGGAATACCATTTACTCCAAACCATTACTTTGGAAAAACTACAAACAGAAGAGACTTACTTGAGTCAAGAAACACAAGAAATGGACATTAGACCACTAGGAAACTGTCTTTCAGTTAGAGTCCAAATTTGAGATTTTTTGGCCATGTTTGCCTTGGCCAACTTCCATAACTGCCTGTGAAAGACAGAGAAGAAAGAGTGATGGTGTGGGGGTGTTTTTTTTTTTACACTGTTAGTGTCAAAACTGAGGGCCCACTTAACCAGCATGGGACCATCATTTGTTTTCCAGGAGAACAATGAACTCAAACAGAGGGAAGAAAAAGCAGCCAACAAGTAACTCCTTCAAGAGTGTTGGAAAACCATTTCTGGTGACTACCTCATGAGGCTTACAGAGAGAATGGCAAAAGTGTTTAAAACTGTCATCAAAACAAAAGGTGGCTACTTTCCATATTTAATCGGTCATAATTTCAATAGAATTTAGTATATATAAATGATGTATATATAAATTATGAATAATTATGATGAAAACATAATGTATAAATATGATGATAATATAACATTTAAGCTGTTAATTATCATATGCTCTAAAAACACAGTACACTAATTCAACCTACACTTTGTCACTCATGTAGCAAATCTGGACTTTTGAGGTGAGGCACTTCTCCAGGACAAATATGACAAGAAGTTCCTTCTTTTTGTAGCATGTGTGACCTTTTAGGAATTGAAAGCCACCCACTTCTCCCCGGTTGGAACAAGGCTGTAACGTAAAGGCCAGGTAAAATCTATACTTTATGCTGATGTGGGAACAGTTTAGGCTTTTCTTACATAATAGGAAAAAAAATGCAAGAATGGGGAAGTAGCAACAGATAAAAATAGACACATGACAATCAGTGTGGTATTCAGATTCACAAGATTCACGAGATATTTATCTTATACACTTTGGAAAACATTTTGATTTACGCTTATACTCAATGAGTCACATAAGGCAGGTCACACATAAATTACACACAAAAACAGCCTTCAAAAGAAATAACTCAGTTATTTAAATACTGAGCAGATTGAGAACTCATCTAGACACACAATACAACACAGTTCAGCATGTCAGGCGTGTGTTGTGAAATCTGCCCTTTGTTTCAGGGATAGACCTGTGGTGCAAGAACCCCTGAAAAGGTCAATATCAAGTTTTAGAGTAATAAGACCAGCATAGCCACAGTTCATGCATTTTATTGTTACTTTACTTGTTGTTGTAGTTCTCTACAGCAGAGTGGGATGGTTTTCAAGGACAGAATGCAGAGTTGCATCATTGGCCCCACTATTTACTGCACTTGTTTCCAGCTTTATCGCTGGTTCATCCCATACTGCAGAGTTGGTTCCCATTAGACCTTTTACTGGGCCCTTGGATTTGGCCACTTAACATTTGGCAGTTTAGGACAACCCCTTTTATACTTGTTCTGTATAAGGCATCGTCTCCCAGATCTAGATCCCAAAATATTACGTTTGCTTCAGGGAGAATGGCAAGTCCCCATCAGTATTAGTAAAAGTATATGTGACAGTCACAGTATGGTGTATGGTTTCTCTAGAAAGGCTAATGAGCTTACTACAACCTTTCTGAAAGGGGTTTGCCAAGATCAGATCTCCCATTTGCCTACATTTTTAAAGGTTTCTTCTTATACAAGATGCTGAACTGAAACAGGGGCCTCCCAAACTGCCTTCCTGCAAGTGATTACACCGATCAGTCGTAACATTAAATCCACTGAATGAAAATGAATATCTCTCATAATCTTCTAATAATTGCACCTGCCACCAGATGGGATATATTGGGCAGCAAATGAACAGTCAGTTCTTGATGTGGACTTGTTTGAAGCAGAAAAAAGTGAGGATCTGAGTGACCTTATCAAGGGTCAAATTGTGATGTCTAGACGTCTGGTTACAGCATCTCCAAAAAGACAGGTCTAGTAGGGTGTTCTTAGTATGCAGCAGTTAGTACCTACCAAAAGTAATCTAAGGAAGGACAACTGATGAAATGAAGAATATAATGCAAGAATTAATCATGAATGGTTTGAGAATCAAGGCAAAGATTTCAAGGGGTTGACTTCCACAGATCTCAATTGATGGTGCTCAAGGAAATTTGATCCATGGAGGCCCCATCCAAGGAACTGCTGCATTATTGTGCCAGATACTAAAATGCACCATCACACCTTGTGCTGTCAACATGGTAGAGCTGTTTTTCTGGCACAAGGGAGACCCACACAATGATAAATGAGTGTTAAACATTTCATTTTATGTTATGACTGTAAACAAAAAGAGTATGAGAAATGGATGCTTGCATATGCTGGTGAGCAGGTAACTTTGGCATTCATGGTCTTTGCTCAAGGCCATATTACTCAAACCATTCCACCGAAGTGCTCGGAGCAGCCATGCAATCATTAATGACACTCTCCACTTTTATCAGGGACTGGCCCATTGAGAGATGAACATTTTTGCCATTAGCCCACAGATGGGACAAACCAAGGGAAATGCACACAAATTTCACCTAGCGAGCATGCTAATTAGTGTTTCTCTTTTCTCTTTTCACTTTTTCTTTTTCGTTTTCTTTTTAAACCTACCGAGAGTAGACCACGTATATGTAAAAGAAGAATCAACAGCTATATGGAGGCTTCTGAGTAATCAATGATTCTTTAAGTTTTCCCCATAATTATATTTACATTAGCAAGCATGTTAAAATTAAATATTTTTTCCTTATGTTTTCAAGTTTCTCTTCTGGCTGATACATACAATTAGACTTTTATGCAAACCAAACTATGTTTGAATGTCAGAAAAACACTATCTTTAGAACTCTTAAGGGGCATTATTTGTCTTATCTGTGTAGACCACTATTAGAGATTGTTTGAAGTTGAATAATTTTAAGTAGCTTAGAACCATCCAAATACGCCTGAAAATGTCCTTAAATAAACGGTTTGTTTATTCTAAACATGTACATTTTTAAAACTAAAGTACCCAAATTTACACTTGGGAATAAATAAGATATATCTATCTGTCTGTCCAACCACACTATCTGGACAAAAAGTATAGACATCTGACAATCATACACATACATGCCTCATGCCTAGGAAAACATTCCAGATTTAGTTCCTCTTGGCTGTTATAAAAACCTCCGTTCTTCTTGGAAGGTTTTCCCCTAGATTATGGAATGTGATAATGGTGATTTTCCCATTCAACCACAAGAGTGTTCATGAGGTCAGGAAGGCCTGATGTGTCTATTTTCCAGTTCGTCTCGATGGTGGTCAGTGGGGTCGAGATGCAGTCCACTCTTTCACCTAAACCTTGGCGAACCATGCTTTCAATGACCTTGTTTTGTGCGGAGAGGTGTTCTCATCCTGGAGCAGGTATTATTTTATTATTATTATCATACAATATGATTACACACTCTGGCAACTCACCCCCACTCTGCTGGCCAGCTTCCACATTGGAACTGAGGACACTAGTGTTGTTACAGTCTCCAATGTAACAGGCGACAGTAGGTACCTAGTTGGTGTGTAAACACCAAAAAAACACAAAGAAAACAAGAGTACACAGGAATTGCGCAATCAATGGCATCCTCACCTACATTGAATAATGGAAAAGTGCAGAGAACAGTGACGAAATCTACACATTGACTTTATTGATTTCACCAAGCATTTGATTGTGTAACTCTATAACTTCCCTTTAAAATCTTGAGAAAGCTTGGATGTCTTCCCTAATAATTTTGTGTCATCAAGAAACTGTACTCTGGAATGCATGGATTATGTATTGGAAAACTTGTTTTCAAACCAGTTGAGTACACTAGTGGTATCAAGCAATTCTCAGTCTGGGATATATGCTACCATCGTGCTCTACCTTGCCTTCAAAAACATAGTCCAGATTACAGTATCAAGATTTACTTTAGATTTGACTGTGACATATTTAACCTTTGGAATTAAAGACCAAGAGACTCAGCATGTACATAAAAGAAGCCCAATATACAGACATGATTGTCATTTTTACCAGTCATGATAAAGCATTGCACTTACAGTTATCCACCTACAACAATCTGTCAAAGGAAATGGGTCTTTGGATCAACATCAAAAAAACAGAAACCATGAGTGTAGGTGAACAGATTTCTATGTCACTGAACATAAGCCAAAGAAAATAGACCAGTTCATATATCTTGACAATTATCTCTCAAAGACTGCAAATTAGAGAAAGAAATTATTGTAAGATTTCAAGCTGCATTATGCGTGATTGCAAGGCTTAGGAATAGAGTTTTTGACTGTGGAGACCTCATTATTGAGATGTATGGAAGCAAAACATTGACGATCAAGCTTGTCAGAACTGTCCAGCAACATCTGAGATCCATTCTAAGATGAGGTGCCAAAATCATATATGACCAATTCATCAGCAAGGATGAAGTGTCGGATTTTGCTAAAACCACAGATATTGAGATCATTCTTAACATGGTTGGGCCATGTTGCTCGTATACCAGGGGAAAAGCCGGTCAGGGCACTCTTAAATGGAGAATTGGCAGAGGGTTCTAGAAACATTGCACCCTCTGGGAAATAAAAAAAACATTGAATCCTTTTGTTTTTTTAGATACAAAGACACAGAAGAATATTTTGAAGTATGAGGGTTTACTTCATTCATGAAGAGATTTGGAGATCACGGAGAGGAAACTGGCCAGCATGACGGAGGTTGGTAAGAGAGGCTTCAAACATGGAAAAGAGTGACAAGCACCACGAGAGGATAAAGGTGGCAAAGTGAACTGTTTGGATTCACAATTAATACATTCCTAATCATCTTGTAATTTTGTGGTTTACCCATGTCGGTTGTCTAAGGAATACACATTTTGAGAAAATGTCAATCTTACCTGCCTTCCTACTCTATTAACTGTGACTCACAATTTACAAATCAAAAGAGTTCAGACGATGAGATCAGCCCATGCTGTGGAGACGGTGCTAATGATGTCACATCCTAAATAACAGTCCACTTCCATGTTTATTTATAAATAGCTTTGATTTAATGATTATGATTTATTATATAATATATAATATATATATATATATATATATATATGGGAGGGTTGCGTCAGGAAGGGCATCCGGCGTAAAACCTGTGCCAAGTTGTAGTGCGGACTGGATATTCCGCTGTGGCGACCCCTTGCCGGGAGCAGCCGAAAGACCAACAACAACAACATAGTGAGAACCCTTGTTATACTAGGTCAGGTCTAGACGTTGTAGGTCAGGTTTAGGGATGTTATAATAATATGAAGTCAGCTTTCATATTTGATTCAAACCACATATAATGGCATAACAATAGCTGTTTTTACAGGTATATAACAAATTAAGATCATTCTCTACTTGTCCTGTATAGGGTTGCGGGAGGCTTGAAGCCTATCCCAGGGGACTAGATGTTGTACACCTATCCTGTGCACACACACAAACACACACACACACCCACACACACACACACGCATACAGACACACACACACAGACACACACAGACACACAGACACACAGACACACACACACACACACACACACACATACACACACACACACACAAAACAGGGAATTTGGAAACAGCAACTGGCCGACCCTGCATGTCTTTGGACTCTGGGAAGAAACCGGAGCACCCAGAGGAAATCCCCCAAGCACAGGGAGAACGCACAAACTAGACATACACAGACCACAAGGCAGGTTTCGAGCCCTTGACTCTGGCGATGCAAGGCCAAAGGTCTACACCAGTAATCAATTTTTAACAGTCATGCATACCATCTTAGAGAAATGAATCTTCTTTGGACAGTTAAATGTTTTTAGCTTCCTGAACAGGTACTTCTTGCAACAGGTTGTAGATTTAATCCTTTAAATGTTCTCCCAAAGGTTCTCCCAAAATTCTCAATCAAATAGTCTATAAATCTATAATTTCCTTAGAATAAACTTATAACAATGTGAACATTTTATGTTACTAATTAGGTTAAACTATTTCTGTAAAATTTTTACTAAGTGTACTCATTAACCATCCAGAATTCTGTAATAAGTTTACCTTTATCTTCAAATTACACTCAAAATTCAGAGATGCCAAGCAGAATATTTGTTTCATTTATTACTGAACATCTACTCAAATTCTTAAAAAAATCCCCAAACTATTAAAAGCCTGATTATATATAAAAAAGGAAATGATATATGATGTCACAATGGCCTGTGTCCCAAGACATCTTGTTCTAAATTAAATTTCCGAAACCTAAAAGTTCTTTTCATAAAGCAACCTAAAGTCACTTAATATAGTTGGATTTTAACTTTACTATAGCATCCTGATGTAAGTTCCAATTTGGGGCTGAAAGGTTAAAGCGTGTTCTTCCTGTGGCTGCACAGTATTTATTCCTTGAGCAGGAAGTGATGTAAAGCAATGTGCCTCAGTGTGACAGCCGTAACTGGTAATTATAGTAAATAACTATGAAAATCGTCTAATTGCTTCAACATTTGAATTTGTGAGCTTTTCAAACCCTCTGATTTTACATCGAATGCGTTCTGCCAATTATGCTGAGTACACGTGGCATCCAAATGTCATTTATTTGAATGTCAGCTGAGTCATTCGACGAGGGTATGCCAATTACAAATGACATAAAGTAATGTGAGGCGTTAGGAGTATAAGGTGTTCCTGTTAACATATTCTTGTGGTTTAGTTTTAGTAAATATGTGGATTCCGCCTTCACCACGCAGTCTGAGTCTAGCATCTTTGCTCTGTACCTAGCCCGCAACTCTCCATGTGAAGTATGTTTAACCTACACAGCATCTTTCCGTTTCTCTTATGTGCCCTGAAACCATCCCTTCTTCCTTCCTTTCCGAGATTGTCCTCCATCACCCCCTTTACAGGGGATTTTAGCTGCATCTCCTGGTGACATTCTAAGCAAACCTTTCCACCACTTCAAACTAATCTACATGTAGCAAACACCATTCTGCACATATGTGTAGGCTCTATTGTAGTCAGTGGGCCTGAAGTGCCTGATCAGTTTGAGGTTATCTGAGTTCAAATCAAAATCTAAAAAGTAACTTAAGTCTGTGATTCTCAACATGGAGACTATGATATGATGTATAAGTATGGAGTCAGTGATTTTAACATAATGGATTTTTTCATAATGGAAACGTGGGGGAGATTATTTATAAACACTATTAAAGTTATAGATATTCTTTGGTTTTTATCGACTTAAAATGATTGATTTGATTAAGTAAGAAATAAAACATGACTATGTTACTATTTGTTCAGCAGTTACAATTTATTTTAATTATTAAGTGACATTTTGTGTCTTTTAACCTGTGTTATATAATACATACATATACACATATACTGTAGCTTCTGGTGTTAGTGAGAACTCTAGTTATATTCTGGGGTTGCTTGGTCAGGTCTAGACACAGGGATGTTATGTGGCAATAATATGAAGTCTGCTGACTTCCTGAATTTTTCACTCAAATTGTGACGGGGGCATGAAAAAATCTTTGAGATTTTATGGACCGTTTAGACTCTGCTGTCATTAATACAAGATCTTGTCCAAAAATGAATGCAGAAATACATAAAGTTGTTGAAATAATGGCATAGTTCCATGATCAAAGATTTAAAAACTGACAAAAAAAAG
>JAOVVB010000050.1:20377021-20388491 GCA_028570985.1 Heterobranchus longifilis | reverse complement strand
CCCCCCCCCCTCCGCCCGCCCACCCCCACCCGCCCGCCCGTCCACCCCCCCCCGTCCGTCCGTCCGCCCACCCCCATCCGTCCGTCCAACCCCATCCGTCCGTCCAACCCCATCCGTCCGTCTGTCCAACCCCATCCATCCAACAAAACCAATCCGTCCTTCCAACCCCATCCATACCCATCCATCCAAACCCATCCATCCATCCATACCCATCATTCCATCCATCCATCCATCCAAACCCATCCATCCATCCATCCATCCAAACCCATCCATCCATCCATCCATACCCATCCAAACCCATCCATCCATCCAAACCCATCCATCCATCCAAACCCATCCATCCATCCATCCATGTCCACCCACCCATCCATAACAGTGTTTATGCTATAAGATGGAATCTCATGTGCTTAATGGCAAGCTGACATAATGTAAGAACTAAGATCACAGATCAGAAATTCATTTAATTTATTGTCTGATATAAACACACTTCCATGTGTTAAACAACTAAGGATATAGTATGAACCCATCTATTTTTCAAGCGATCAAATGTGCCGCTAGTCCCTAAAACAACGCAAAATGTCCTGGAAAATAAATAAAACACCACTGAACACAACAAAATATCAAACAGCTCGGCAGCTCCTCAAGAGTGAATGAATGAGGAATTAATGAAGAACAGTTTGCTGTCATCAGTTCTTTGACGAACCAGTTACTGGAAGCAAGGTATGTGCAACCAAATACTAAATGGCATTCACTTCTAGAATATCTAGATGTAAATACCAGGAAATGAAGGCTGAAATTCTGGTCTATGATCTTGCATTCACCCAAATTTTATCACAAACCCAAATACTCTTGGAAGGGACTTCATATAATCACTATTTGTGCAAATAATAAACACATGTAAAAAAAAAAAAAAATAGCATTAAAGGGCACAGAAGGCTGTATTTTACCTTCAATGCTGTCTGCTTCAACACTGAATCCATCATCACTGGTGATTTCAAAGCGTAGGTGTGGTTGGTCACCTTTAGGCAGGCGCTTTTCTTCACTTTCTTGAGGAGGCATCTCATCTTCTGAGCCCGACAGTGTCCCTAATATAAGAAAGAATTTCCCAGAAGAAAAAAATATAAGGGAATTATTCAGTGCGCATTAATGCATGGAAATACTAGGATATACTTTATATCTCAATATCATTAATTTTTTTTATACAGAATTACAAATTTCACACTTTTTTTGGGTTTGCTACATGAGTCCTATATGAACAATACTTTGGTAAATCTGATAACTGCCGGATACTATAATAAGAAAAACAAATTAGCTTATTTAACAATTGCTGGCTCACATGTCTGGCATAGATTTTTTTTCATACACATTTGTCCAATGCCAGGAGAATCCTCCAAGAGAGTGTAAAGCTCTGATATATACCTGAGTATTTGTTCCAGTCAGACAGTGAACTGCACCATGTGGCGTCCAAGGACTGTGGTTTATTGCTGTCACCACCTCGAGACACAGAGAAATGATCCCAGATCCCTGGCCTTCAAATGAACAACAATAAAAAGAGGATGAATATTATTATCTTAAGACCATAATCAAATGCCAAAGACTATTTAACATAATAATAAACATGTGACATAAGCACAATGAACTAAAATTATCTCAACTTTCTAGACTTGCTACTCTGAAAAATCCAAGACGACAGGTAGCTCATGACAAATAAAATAAATACAGAAATAACTTAACTTCTTACCTTGTGCTTTCAGAATCACTACTTTGCTCCTCGTTGATTCTGTCCAGGTCAAGGATCCCTTTAACTGTTGGAGTTTTAATGCGAACTCCCCCACACCTACCACAGAGTGGAGACAAAACACAACTGAAGAATAGATCGTCACTAAATAGATTTCACTATCTGTGTGAAAACAAAAAGGAACAAAAACAAATGCTCTATAATTTCTATAATTTCTGAGTCATCATGACAATTCTTTGTGACAATTATGTGAAAGTTATATCAGGGGTGAGAGCATAGAATTTGCAGAAAACACCAGCTCAGGCATCAAACATTCGCATGCTCCAATCAGGCACAAAAAAACAAGTCAGACCACAGAGTGACAGGCAAGAGCCAGCACAAAGGAACAGAAAGCGAGTTACAGCATGGAAAAAGTAAATAATTTAGACTTAAAAGGAGAGTTAACATTCTGTCCTAAAACAGCACTACTGACAAGATGCAAGATTCATTACGATAAGGGCATTCTTATATTGGGCCCGATTAATTTGCGCAGTGCCCAGGAACGAGTGCACCCCCTTCCCACTCCCAGCATTCACTTTGGTTTTGGTCTCTACCCTTGGGAACATTTGCGCATCTAAACTGGCTGTATGCACCTACTTGGTTTGTGAGTCGCCATTAAACGCAAGAGAAGAATAGAACGAGGAAGTTAACTTTCAATATTATAGATTTCATAGGAAACAGAGTTCTGATGATGTCGTGTCTAAACAGCAATCTACTTCTGTGCTCAGGTACGACTGGTTTCCATATCTGATTCAATCTGTGCCCAAGTACACTATACTGTGACCAAGACCACCTCTTCAAGGCATGGTTCCCGAGCCTGGAACGATTGTGTTCTTACTGATCAAAATGAACCAGACTTTGTGACCAAGTGCTCTCAGAAACAATCCTGGAGTCCTAACGTGAAAAATGCCCTAAATTAACCCCCATGTGCCTCAAATTAGTTCAGACTGGAAGGTCTTTTAAAATGAGTCCAAGCCATAGTATCATCTTGAAATTAGGTCTGTATTATTATTGTTACACAAACATACTGTGAGTAAGTGAATCAAAGGCAGAATACAAACTAGGAAATAGATTCAAAATAAATTATAAATAGAAAATAGCAACTGATCAAAACATCTGATAACGCTTTCTGGAGTTCATGGATTACATTCTTGGGGGGAGGAAAAAAATGAATTAAAAAAATTTTCATACCTGGCAGCAGCTGAATTTAATTTGCGTTGCTCTTCTGGGCCACTGGAATGTTCTGGCTCTAAAAAGTCAGACTTGGATTTTTTGGTGGCAATGCGATCAGAGAGAGAGGACACCCTTTTCATTCGAACCTGCTTTGGTCTTGAGGATACTAAACTTGGGGTAGAAGGTGGAGAATTTGTGGCTTCTGGTTCAATAAGGAGGCCTGGTGGCAGAACTATGGAACTTGGTGACTGAGCTCTGCCACCAGCAGTGGTGTTAGAAGGTGAAGAAGGACTCAGAATTTTACTAGCCTTTCGACTGGGGTCATAATAGCTGGCCATAGCTTGGTTAATAATAGCTTGAGCACTCTCAGGATGATTGTCTGTTGGCTTGCCAGATGACCCGGGTACAGCAGCTGATTTGGTTTTCCGAGGTGTTGAGGGTTCCTTCTTTTTCCGTGATTTCTTTATTCCAGGTACTGAAACATCGGAAGATTCTTTTGCATTTTGGTTTGTTTTCTGAGCTTCCAATGGTGCTGCTGTTCCTTTGCTATTAGTCGTGAGGAGCTGTGTGATGGTATTGGAGTTCTGAATGACAGGCGTCACCATTCTGGGGATTTGAGCTGTAATGGCTGCTCCAGCAACTGCAGGCAAGTTGCCTGCTGCTGCAAGAGTAGCAGAGAGAGCATTGCTTTGAAGAAGGCTGGCAATCTGTGTAACACAGTTGTAGGAAGGGGAGGTGGGACTGGGTAGCTGGAAAGTGTTGCTTTCCGGATTTTTGACAAAAATTTGGCCAAGACGATTAACAAGTAAAACATGAGGGGTTGGGTCCACATTGGGTCCACCCACCTCTTTCACAGTGAGAATTGCATGACCTGGTAATGCTTGAGTCACTGTCTGTTGAGGCTCCAGTGTTGGTCTTGGAGTTGAAAAGTTTATGGAAATGGTACGTCCTGGGGTAGCTTCCCTTTGCATAGGCATAGAGCTATAGCCATTAACAACAACAGGGCATGTGGCTGGCTGAATAATAGAGGACACTGGACGGCACTGAGCAGATGTTTGGGAGTTTACAGATGGAATTATGCTTACTGTTGCAGAGCCCACAGGTTGAGTGTAAGTGGGGTACACAGGCGATGGCACTGCTCTAAGGGATGCAAGGGCTACACCAGGGCTTGACTGTGCATGAAACACTGAATCAGGCTGAGTAGGCAAATCAGCAGAAATCACTGCTCTTGGAATTGATTGTTGGCTGATGTCTGAAGGCGACAGTAGTTTGTTACGAAAACTTTCCATTGGTGGCAGGACTGTCTTATTTTCGGTGATGTGGACAGGATGTAAAGTGATAGTTGAAGAGGATGAATTAGAAAATGACATGAAAGTAGACTGCAAACATGGAGCAGACTGAACTGCAGAACTGCCTGTTTCTATAGATGATGTGGAACTTGATTGTGGCGGCACTTGATCTTGCACTCCATTTGCTGCGTTCGTGAAGGCTGTATCGGTTGATCCCTCTGAAATGTTATTTGGGCAAACCATAGAACCATCAATGGAGGAAACAAAATGACCACTATTATGATCCAAGTACATTTCTTTTGAGTCACTGGATTCTTGTGTGTCTATTTGAGAATCGTCCTTAACTGGAACCAACTCGGTAAAACAGGTGCTGGGTGAGGGAGGGTCACATCTGTCCAGCATTATAGGTAATCCCAGATCTGTAGGTAAACTGTATCCTTGGATATCTTCGTTAAAAGTGGAAAATGTATCGGTTTCCTTTGGCACAACAAAATCTGTTGAAGTCTCCAGCGGGGGCATAATAGCACTTGACTGAAATGTCTGACCAATAAAGTCAGTGGTCTGATATGTATCTGGAAAGCCTGGTTTTGTATAGCTGCTATTCTCTTGTGGAATCTCAGAATGTGATGGGCTACTTGAACTTTGATCAGCAGTGCTAACTAAGGACAGAGACCCAAATGGTTTGGCTAGTGGTTGGTGCTGACTGCTAAGACTTGGAAGTTCCACACACAGCCCATTACTATTCCACTGTTTATGATGCTGACCATCAAGAGCCTGAGACGGTTTCTGAACCTGACTTGGATTTTTCAGATTTTGGGTATTACTGCTTGTTACACTTGTATCACTCTCAGTTCCATCATCAACACCATCTAGTTGTGAAATTGATTTTACAGAGGCAGGTGGTGTCTTTGAGGCTTCTCTTGAGCCTTTACAAGTTACTATAGTGCGTGAAAAGTCAAAATAGTTGCCCATATCATCATCAGAGGAACTATTACCCCAGTCCTCTGTAGGATGAGGTAATCTCCGGGCAGATACCTCTGCACCTGGACCCCAAAACTCATCTTGATCCTCTTCACCTTCAACGACGATCTGTTCACTACAGTTCATTGCTACTCCCTCATTAAGGACAGTGGCCTCAATTTCAAGCTCAGTTTTGAGTTCTGATACCTCACTTAGGTCCGAGTCCAACTGAAAGGGGGTAAAGGGGAATTCCTTATCAGTGACTAGGTGACTTCCCCTCTGTGGATCCGCTGTGTCTCCTAAAGGAAAGGTCCCATTTTCCGCAGGCAGTTCTTGTGGTGATGCCATGAAATTGTGTGGCAGTTCTTCAGAGTCCAACTGGTTAAGGTCAAAAGGCAACCTCGGTCTTGTTGAAAGGTGGGTAGGCGAAGAGAGCGATCGATGAGCAGGAGGGGTGCTGCCAGTGCCACCATGCCACATGGGCTCTGGAAACAGTCCTGAGGTAGAATGGGGTGCCAAAATTCCGGCACCCCGGACAGAGGAAGCGCTTCGACTGACAGGGCGGGCTGACGAGGAGGTCAACAAGTTTTCAGTAGCACCAAGCGGGAAATTTGGGGAGGTAGGCTGGGTAGTTTTAGAGTGATTGGAACCCCCAGGTCGAAGATTATTTGAGCTAGTCTGAGATCCCAAGGAGGGGCCAGAGTTGTGTCCACGGATGCCAGGATTCTGTGTAGCATGTCGCCGTAGTCTGCGGGTATCATCAAGATCACTGATGGTCAAAATGTGGTGGGACTTGGAAGGGGCTGCTCCTGAAAAAACAAACCATATTGTTTATTTCATAGACATCCAAACTGGGCATGGCTGTAACACTAGGAGCCAACTCCAGCCAACAACCAGTAGTAACTCATTTCTTAAATAGCTATAAAAAAAGTTATCCCCAAATTTGACAGTAATTACAAGATAAATAAAACCTAGGCTACCTGGAGATGGAAGTGGTTTAGATAGTCCTCCAGCTGGTCTTCTGTTCAGGGGATAGGCTGAAGGTTTGGATCTAGTACTAGAGTCTGGCTTAGCAAAGGGAGATACTAAACTTGGAGTTGCTGGTGTCACATCTCCCTCAGTAGTTTCAGATTCTAATAAAGAAATATATATTTTTAAGAATAAATATAAAGCCACTTGAATAAATAATATAAGCCTGTTTTTTTTTCCTTTTAAGCAGACCTGACTGTGGACATGGACTGTGGGCAATTGTGCGATTTTCTCCCTGGTCAGCCAGTTCTTCTACTGGCTTCTCCTGAACTGGTGGTCGTACCTCCAAGACTCGGCATGTGTACTTGCAGCGGCGACGTGGGTTTAGTGTGCTCCAGTACCAACGAGAACATCTGAGAAAAATTTTACATATGTACATTCATATGTAGTAAATGTAGAACTAAAGCCATGTATACAATAAATACATAGAAAAATAAGCAGGTGTTAGGGATACTTTTCTATACAAGGAATTCTGTATCTTTTCTGGTGTTCACTGCAGAGCACATGAATATGTACTTTATATAATATAACACACACACACACACACACACACATATATATATATACACACACGCACACACACACACACACACATATATATATATATATACATACACACATATACACATACACATATGTACACATATATGTATATGTATAAATGACTAGCCATTGGTGGTTCTGCAGCATTACAACCCTGCACACATACCAGACAGCAGCTGCATGCCTCCTAAAATGATTGGCAATTTAACTGCTAACTGGAGATAATTACAGAGCATGATACCACCATCACCAAATAATGATCCATCTACAACACTCAACCCACAGGTTTCCACCCATTCAAATTCTGAATTCAATAAGTTCAAATGACCACTAGTGAGTCAAAAATCACTTACTCATAACCCACTGGAAAAAGTTTGCCTTGAATAGTTGACAATTCATTTAGCTTCCCAAGTTTTTGGACTTGAAGAGAACCTAAACATAAAAACATAAATTAAATAAATAAATAAATAACTGCACAGGACTGTGGATAACAACCGCAACAAAAACAAATCCAACAAGTCATCAATTTACCACTCATTGACCTTGAGGTGCTTACCAATCATCATGTTAATATGTTCTGGTTCTAATCCTGTCAAAAACTTCCTGCGAAGGCTGATCCCCTCAAAGTCCACATAGACCCTCCGAAGAACTTCAAACCCTTGCCCAGTAATAATCTAAAAGGTCAAGAAATGAGAGCATATTTTAAAAATATTTAAAAATACATGAGAAAGCAAGTAAGAAAAAAGAAGAAATATAAAATCATGATTAATGCAAACTACTTTTCCACTGATGAGATCACGGTGTTTGTAGCAGAAGACTTTCTTGTCGTCTTGGAAGACACAGTTGCGAGAACGGGCACACATGAAGTGATAGTTGCTTTGGCAGGAGGTAAGGCAGCAGCCCACTGTCGCCCCAGTCTGGTTACATCTTTCACAACGCTGTAAAGAAATAAAATAAAAATTAAATAAAATAATCCACTGCAGGACATGTAGATAAACAACAGCCTACTGCATTAAAACATACATTTTAATGCCTACTGCATTAAAACGTTTTTTTTTTGTCTTGAGAATTTAAGCATACAGACACCTGAACTGTAGCTGATGCGATTTGAATTTTAAAAGATACCAACTAGATTTAGCTCAGTAGAACTGCAGAAGCTTCATATGAGTCTCAGCTAAACTTTGGAATGCATTTTTGCACCGATTAAGGGTTGTGAAAATTGGCCCTGATTACACTGTACTAGTGCTCTCGGTGACGCATATACAGAACAGGAAAATTCCTAATGGCCAAGACTTATGGTAATGTACTTGCATGCACAGCAATTTTGATTTGAAAAAATATCTAAACTACTTCGTTAACCAGCAATGTCTGTCTTTTTTTTTTTTTTTATTACCATTACCTGCATTATAATAACAGTCCTTCCCAGGCCCTTTCATTCATTCTGACACAGATTTAAACTAACTAGATTTCACAATATGGCTTCCATCATTCAACAGATCAAATGACACATGACTATAACGTTCCATACCATAAGGCGACCTCTAGCAACTGCACTATGCACATGCATCAGGCAGCCATTGTCCTCCTCGAACACCTCCGCTGACCACATGGAGCAGTTCACATGAGCCCATTCATTCTGTCCAAGATACAGCAAACGCCCTGCATCCTGTGGAGGTTTACAAAAATGATGTTCATGAGACTGATGTCAGGGGGTTTTACATTTACATCTACTGGATTATTAAAATGGAAGACATGTTTGGATTTTTCATAGCAAAGGGGATGTTGTTGAAAGTGAGCACGACTTGCTTACACTGGATTTTGCATCGCCATACTTCTGACACAAGACACACTGACGCTCATCCTCCTTCGACCACCCAGTGTCCAGCTCTTCTCTGCATGGTCGTGCTTTTTTCCCTGTCACAGCAACGCAAAGATTTATCACAAACATATTATAATACAATAAAGGTTTTGATTATGTTTTTTTTTCATTTTGCTAAATGTTTCATCAATAATTTCACAAAATATTTTATAAAAAAACATTTTATTATAATTTTCAGAAATTCTCAAAAACAACAATAAACACAGATATGTGCAATTACCTGTTAGTCTGAGTCTCATGCTCAAATCTCTGTAATGGCCATGGACAGGCTTACGAGATGGAGGGGTAGAGATATTTGCACCCTCTTCACCTTTGACCTCTGGAAAGCCTCCTCCTTGCTTGGTGTTCACAGTCGTTCTTTCCTCCTCTCGTTCCCGCCACTTGGCAAAAGCATGCTCGCTTGTTGGTGGTATTACAGCGTTGGACAGCATTGAACTAGAAAATATAAAAATAAAAAAAAAACAGAAAAGCATTATGTGTTGCTTAGTGATGATTCTCACATCTTTTTTTTTTGTTGTACTTTCAGTGACATTTCAGGCCTAATCAAACAGACATATCAAGAAGCATGAACTTGAATTTAAAAGGAACAAACCAAGTGAGTTTGTAAAAAACCCTTTGCAGTCAGTTTATTTTATAGATTGAATTTTAAAAAATTTACAGAAAAGCAGAAAATAAATATGAGCACATAAAGCTCTGCTACACTTCCTGCGTCTTTCTCCACACCCTCACACCAGATTTTATATTCATACCTATTCTCCATGTGTTTAGTTCAATAATAAAGTCTATATCGAGTATGAAGTATATGTATGGAGTGACATGAATGTACGGCACAAAACACTCACGCTGGTAAATGTTTGGAGCGTGGATCCCACACTTTGGGATCCTGACTGCTGAACCAGTTGAAAACCTCTTCCATGAGCTAAATATAAAAATACAGCAAGAAAAAAAATGCAATAATAAAACACAAGCTTTGATTTAAAAGGTATAATGCTTTACTGTTATTAATTACATGAAATTCTCTTCAGATAGATTAAAAAAACACCACCACATGATTTTTAAGCTGTCAAATGTGGCTGAATGAAGGGTTTTGGAGAAGATTAAACATCAGAAAACAGCTAAAAGACTGAACGTTTAAGAATCGGACCTTGAGATAGTAAGAGCGAGCCAAAGCAGTTGGCTTTTGGTCCTCTGGTAAGGTTTCCTCCTCCTCCTCCTCCTCTAGCCTTTCACGAATCACTTTCACCACATCCTCATGGAAAGATTTCTACAGCAACATGGACAGGAATGATTAACTTTGTATTTTCACTCACGTTAGACATTTCTTGCATAGAACACGTGCAAGAGTAAGTGAGATTGAACCAAATTACTCACCAGCGTTGTATAAAGCCCTTTGTCAAACCTTTTCCCTACAGCACGCAAATCACACACAGGAAGAACATCATCTCGGTCACTTCCGGCACCCAGAGATGCGCACTACAAAAACAAATAAGAGGGTAGTTAACAAACGAGCAAGTTTATAATACCAAGTACACTGCGGGTTTAGGAGCTATCTGTCTGAAAGTGAAACGTGGGCCGCACCTCGCTGCAGGTGACCAGGTGCTGAGTGAGAGTGGAGCTCAGCAAACAGGCGAGCACCTTCTCTATCCCGGCTCTGAGCTCCAGCAGGAGGAGCTCCCTCCATCCTCCTCCCTCCACACTCTCCCGTACTACACCGGCCTGTGCTCGAGTACAGGGTTGGCACGAGTACACAACGCTCTCTGGCAAACTCGACAGGATCTCATACAGGTCATCTAGAAGGACAACGAAGAACAGAGGTCAAACATGAGAACAAACAAAAACAAGCAAATCATTATGTGTAACTGTAGTCTTGTGTTCTTTTTAACAGGTTTCTCAAGATCCCGATGCCCACCTTACAAGTTAAGTTGAGCAGCAGACAATTAAAAAGGAACAAAAAGAACCAAAGAATAATGATAATAAAAAAGGGGGGGTTGGGTGGAATATCAGGTTTTTCTGAGACTCACTTTTGGAAAGTGCCCCAGGCAATTAAACGAAAATGAACCTAAACAAATATTCAGAATGTCTAATATATGTAATCTTGCCTATGTCTATTATTTACGTTATTTTTTTTCTTTACATTCTGTACTTTCCCTACTTTGTGTGTGCGTTTATGTACGGTCTCCTTAGAAACGTGCTGTCATGTATGACAGGGCCCCGTCCTGCCTGCGACATGGAAGCAACAGGGAACTCTTTCATTTAAAAAAAATTAAATTATATATATTATATTATATTATAGTTGAGCAAATTTATTTGATCTGAAAAAATTATCTGTAAGGGGAAAAAAACAAAAAACAACCACCACCCACAAATAAGATAATTGTTCATCATATTCCATTGTATCATGTTCAAATAATGATAATATTAATCACAGTTTTTCAACATGGCGTAGCTTTCAGAAGTCAGATTGACTCACCAGTCAATCCCTCACACTTGGCATGGACCCAGTGGTTACATATGGAGCACTGCATCATCTGGCTCTCATAGTCATTGTCCTCGTAGCACTTGAAGCACATTGTGCAATAGTTACCTAGAACAGTAAGCAGGAAAGCTATCAGACAGTATGAATCAGGTGTTATTTGGTTTTGCTGTGTATAGTATAGTAAAGCGTTGTGCTCACACATTCTACACGTAACACAGTGAACTAACTTATCTCGCCTCTTCTGCTCTCCCCTCTCCCGTTCTCTCTCCCCCTCTCTCTCTTTCCATCTTTCTGTCGAGCTACACATGTCGTTCCTGAGCTGCCAGTGATCCAGACTCCCTCTG
>JAOVVB010000050.1:20356951-20376644 GCA_028570985.1 Heterobranchus longifilis | reverse complement strand
ATACAAACTTAAATAATTTTTTTGATTGTGTAAAGCTGCTTTGCGACAATGACAATTGTTAAAAGCGCTATACAAATTAAATTGAATTGAAATTGAACTAGAGGCAGTGCATGCTCCAGATTTATACTCCAGATTATATTTGTGCAGTACAACGAAAACAAACAAACAAACAACTGCATGAGTGGTTACTCAGGGCCAAGTGCAAATGGGTTATTAATAAAAAAGAAAGGTGCGGGTTTTCCCATGACCCTGCCATTTCAGCAGATGGACGAGTATCAATAAAGTATCTGTCTAAAAATAGAGATCTGCTTAACCCAAAACAGAATGAACAATGACACCTTACATTTGGCACAATTTTTATGGCAGTAAAGTAATTAACCGCAGTATGTTTATTGCTCTCACCTTGATCATAAAGTCGAGTGCAGTCTGGACAGAAGCCCTTATCGTGGTTCCATTCGGTGTCCCAGCTCTTCCCTGGAGTCACACCACAGCTTTTACACCGGATACATGTCATACACACCTGGAGAAACACACCAAGAGTAACAACTACAACAAACTTATCAAATAAATCACAACTTTGCATTCGATGACAGAGATCCGTAAATAGAAAAACTCAAGATTTTTAATGACAGTTAATAGTTAATATGATCCCACTTTGTATCCTGTCTGGTTGAACATTAGCTAAGGAAATAACAACGTCCATTTGATGTAACCGAGGAGTGTGTTAATGTATTCGAACTACAGGAATGGTGAAGTTTGGGGTGCAATGACAATGCATGACGAATAATTTTTATTATAAAAGCATTTTTTTTGTATGAAGGGTCCTGTAAGTTAACACCTGTGAAGCTAAAGCACTCTAACAAAAAAAAAAAAAAAAGGGGGGTTCAACTCACCCATGGTCTCTTGCGCTTGTTGGGCTTGAGATAGTTCGGCGCTAGACATCCAGGATGATAGCAGTTCTGACACCGTTCACACTCAAGCAGAGGCTAAGTCAAGAAACAATACATCAGCCACTGTTTTATTTTTTTTTTAAGGAAAAGACTATTGCTCTTCATTAATTGTTTCCATCAATATATAACTCATGGTAAAATGTCCTTGAATTATACAACATAGAAAAATAAAAAACAAAAGTGAAAGTTTGACCAACTTTGGAATGTCGGTTCTTGCGACCGCAAACACGGCAGAACTTGCAGCGGCGACAACACCAGTTCTCTTTATTCTCATCCAGCGGCCGCTCTGACGGCTCCAAGCAGAAATGATGAAAAGGCTCACAACACACTTGACAGAACAACATCTGGTTTGGATAAACAGTGATGAGGAAGAAGGTTGAACATCTGGAACAACTAACACGATCTTCGATGGCAATGGTTTTATTTCTGTACTATTAAATCTTTAATATATAAATAACTTTATTATTTTTTTATTATTACAGCTGTCAGTGCAGTATACAGCAGTTTTAGAAATCATACAAACATCAATATTACGTAAAGATTAACAGTGTGTTCACAACTGCAGATCAGTACTTTTGGCTCGGACCGATCCGAAAACTGATTTTCTGATAAACTAATTCTTTTCACGTGGGCATTTACAGCATCAGACCAAAAGACACAACAGTATGCGTGTGGATTATATATGGTAATATCTTAGGCTGAAAAAAAAATCATAAAGAGTTTATTAAATGTTTATTATACACTGAAAACTCAAGATGGCGAATAAAACTCTCACCAACACATCCAACGTTTTTATTTTCGAACTGGTTTTTATCCATACAGCTGCCACAAAGCAAATAGAAATAAAAAAATAAAGCAAAGCACACCTGGTTTCATTTACACATCTTTGGTCTGTGCTGCGGTCACATTTTAATCAAAGCGCCCCAGAGTTCATTTGGAAGCAGCCTGAGACCCGAGTCTCGTTTAAATTGCTTGGTGTGCGCCAAGGTTCACACGGCAACGTTCACATTTGTTCAAGTGAACCGCGCCAAGAGAGCATCCGCACTACAAACCAAACATGACTAGTGTGAACACACCCCAAAACTTTTTGTCGAACACACAGTCGTGCACCACTGGACTATATTCTATATTCTCACTCAGTACCTCGTGTTGTCCTTTGCTGGCACACAGCAGGCACACAGATGGAGGCATGAGAGGCACAGAGGTGAGGATGCTCAAACCACCGGTCGACCACACACTCTGCAAGGTGCAGTCCTCCTGTAGAGGAAAACACAAGGTGGGTTTGAAACTTTTATAACAATCTACGAGGAATCCTCAGATTATAGTCCTGAAGAGACACAATGCTTTAAATTCAAACTTTCGCAGCAGGAAACGACACAATTAGCAAAAAAAATAACGTAAGCATATCATCACATCTTCATTTTCTTTAGCCTTCAGGGATTAGGGATTTATTTTTTAACTACGAAAACAGCAATTAAATTGTCATGTCGTTATCGTTATTCAATGTTTTCTAAAGCACATATTTAATTGTTTAATATACTGTTTCAGATTCTTATTCATAAACACATTGATAATTTGTAGTTTAATGCAGGCACTGGGTTCCATTTAGACCAAGTGTAGTGTACGTTTCAACTGACCAAGTGCCTTCTTACTGTTTAATAACAGTGTTACAATTAGACACACAAGCACACAGAACACAGACATGGCTGTCTACCTACAACGTGTTTCAATGAAACATGCCAACCTCAAATGTGTTCAATAAAAAGACACACTGGCACTAGAGATCATGTATCCATTAGCTCTTCCAGATGCTCCTACCTTAAAGTCGACACAGATCTTGTAAGTGGGCTCCGAGGGTTCGTTTAGTCTCTCGGCAAAACCGTTAGCCAGTGCTGCCAGGACACTGGGTGGTGTTTGCTCCTGAGGACTCTGGGAAATTACAAGAGTTACAGATGACAAAGAGGTCACTTTTCTATGGTACATCATTTTAAGATATGTGCAACCTCCTAGCCAAGACACCAAAAAAGATAATGTTTATTAAAGAGATTATTTAACAGTAAACAATAGTGTGTGTACAGATTAATTCTGTCTATTAGACACTAGAGATAAAGTGACGATTTATCATGTCCAACCATAGGAATTGCATTTACTTGCAATAAAAGAACAGGTCAAATATTGTTTTAATTGCGGATGTTTGAAAGGATTAAAGTACAAAAAGAACTGGAGTAATTATAAGTACAGAGTGGAGAGAATACCGGCCATTACAATCATTTTCACTCCAGTGTATTTTTTTCTTTGTCCCTTTGCTGGGAACATCAGTACATGCAGTGTCATACAGCCAGAAGACAGACCAAGTCTGGGAGACAGAATGCTAATAACATGTACTGCTATAGACACTTCCTCCATAAAAATGTTCGACAGGATGGCTGGTTAAAAGTAATGCATTAGGAAACCATTGTTGAGTCTCATTTCAGGAGCCATATTCTTCAAAGGAAGGCTGGGAAGCCAGGGAAGAGACCCGGAAGAGATGATTAATATCCCGGAGACCCGGAAGAGATGCAGAACCAGAGGATATTAAAAATGAATGCATCATAAAAATTAAATACATATGAATAAAAATACAACAATTTTAAAACAATAAAAAAACAAGGGGATTAACATGATATCTGCTCCAAGAGAAACAGGGTTTCGCAAAACTTGGTTAAGTGTTATACAACATTAACTAACGGCAGTTCGGCCTTCGTGGTCTACTCAGTCAGCGAAGACTGCAAGCTCTTCAGTCCCCAAAATGAGACATTTCCAAAAAAGAAAGCAGCGTGGAACGCTGATGACGGAGAAGATGTGTGCAGAAAGTGAGGAAGAAATCGTCAATAAAAAGGAGTGAGGACATTTCTGACCCAAACCGGGCATACAATAATATTACAGTTTAATTTTAACGTACACTGTCTGGCCAAAAAAACAACAACCTGTATTTAATTAAGTAAATAGTTAAGAGTCTTCCACTGGATAATTACTGCAGTGATTAATATGGTTCATCTGCAACAAGTAATTTAACCCTAACTGATACAGTGAGTGGCTTCGCTTTTCTTAAACAACCACGTCAAATGACGCATCCTGTCATCATGGCAAAGATGTTACTCTTTCAGAAGGGTCAAATTACTGCCCCAAGTAATGCAAAGAAAACAACTGAGGAGGTTGTTAAAAGTACAAAAATTGGGATAGAACTGAAAAACGCATTATTAACACCTAGAAGTATAGTGTTGAACCATCATCTTCAAGAATGTGTTTTGGAAAAACATTATGAATGAGCATAATTAGATTAGATTGTTAGAAATTAAGGTGATGCTGGACTGAAATAAATGTTGAGACACTGCATAAGCATATGGAACGATGCCACAGCAGTAATCGAAGCAAAAGTATTAAATATTTTGCCATATTGCCCCATCCTAAAACAGACTGCTGGAGATGGATCAACTCCCAACTATGAGTTCAACTCCGTGTACACTTACAAAGAAATCGTAATGTGCAGTATGATTTGAAAATATTAAGTTAAAGGGAGCTAAAATGGTTAAAATGTCTATGCATGTAGACTTTTAGACACCCTAATATTTGTCTAATATGATTTAATAATATTAATAATAAAAAAATAATACTAAAAAAATATAATAATATATATATTTTTTAAAAACTGAGAATGAATCCCAGGTTTAAAGACATGGGCGTTTTTTTACCAACTCCTTTGTTTTAATGGAAAAAAATTATGAAGGATGACAAACAAGATAGAATGCATTGTCTTTTTTTCTTCCCCTGTATGGTTTATAATTCGGGGCCTTCCTACCTAAAACAAATGCAAAATACAGGGTGGTGTTTATGCAAATAGATCTGAATATCTCTTTGGAAACAGCATTGGTGCACGCAAACTATCAGGACATGGAAGTATTACACCTGCAGAAGCCAATTTCTACAAGTTAAAGACAAAATCATACAATTTACCATTATGAATACTGAGCGGGTTTGTCAGGAGTCCCTTGAAACAATGACTTCTTTTCATTTTATATTAGATATTCAGAGGAGGTTCTTCGCACAACAGCAATTAAACAGGTTGTGAAAAGGCATTTTTATTCTGTACCTGTACTGTACCTCATTAGCAAAATATACAATTTTATTTTGAACAGCTTTTGATGTGTATTGCAAGTTTTGCAATCTTGTAGCTTTGGTTTGACTCGTCAGTGTGAACTCACTAAAGCTTTCAGAAACAAATGGAACACACCGAAATAAATAATAAGGCAGGGCAATCTGTGTTCGAAGGCTTTCACTGCTGATTTGTTACCTTTTCTGGTTTCCGTCTGATGGGGGGAACTCTGTTAAAGCCAGGTCTGCGATGCCGGATTCCCTCATCGAGGCCGTCACCAACAAAATCATCCAGTGACACAAAGTCTGTGAATAATTCGCACACACACATTAAAACAATTACACACCTTTGTGATGATGTGAAAAGTGTAAATAATGCAAATGATATAAATACTACTACTACTACTAATAATAATGTTGACTTAAATAGTGCCTTACTCATAACTGTGGTCACATTCAACTGACACACTTAAAAAAATCCTTCCCAGAGCTATTTAGCTTTTCAACACCTCTCTACAGGGGTTTTGAGAATGTAGACTAGGAGATCTAGGCTTAAGGCTTTTCTGCTGTGTACATCACGGTGCTACTTGCATAACACTCTCGTCTTTTAGCTTCAGATCTGCCCACTAATCTCAAGATTACATATTATACCAATACGTATAGACTCAATCAACTGTCACTTTCATGCTGTTCACTCGCCTGCCATGAGGAAGGCCCAGGTTCGATTCCCAGCCAATGCCCGGACCCAGATGCAGTGCCAGTACCAAGCCAGGATAAAAAAAATAAAAATTAAATAGGGGGTTGCATCAGGAAGGGCATCCGACGCAAAAACCTGTGCCAAGTTGTTGTGTGGATTGAATGGTCCACTGTGGTGACCCCTTGATGGGAGCAGCCGAAAGACTAACAACAAAAGTTGCACTTCATTTCACTTTTAGTATCGCTTTTTTTATTTTTTGCATGTATTCCATCTTTATTTAAAGACTCATGACCTTCGGCCAGCTCTCACATTCTCTCGGTGTCTACTGACTATATGGATGCTATACAGTCTGCAATAACCCCTACAAACTTGTCTTTGTGTTACTGTCTCTATTGCTATGGGATGTCTGGAATTTCCTTCAGGATCAATAAAATATCTAACCATCTATCTTAACAATTAGGAAACTAAAAAAAACAAACAAACAAAAAAAAAAACCCACAAAAAAACCCCAACAATAAACAAAAACTTTTTAACGTCATCAAAAACTGCTCCTGAGAACAAAACAGTGACAGCTGAATATAATACTAGTGCCAAAGCTCACAGTTTGCACAGAGATGACAGACAGCACCACTCAGAACACTGTGCTGCTTCAGCTCACAGACAAGAGACTGGGTACACAGTCACCACCAAACTGTATAACCAGAGACTCCGGCTTCACCGCTATCGAAGAAAGCAGTTGGACTCAACAAAAATGATCAGACACATCAAACCAATACATCCAACAACCAACGTATTTAGACACAAAAAAAAAAAAAAAAAAAAAAAAGTATCAACCTATCAACCATAAACACAGATACAAATATGGCTTTGAAATTAGTAACTCCTTCCTTCTTGTTTCCTTGTTCTTACCATTGTTGCGTGGACCAGGTGCTCTCCTTCGAGCTGGTGAGGTGGAGTTTGGTGCTCTGCTCATGTCCGGGTCAAGATCAGAGTCGTAATCCAGCAGGTCGCAGTAGTAGCGCGGTTTAACGGTGCGTTTGGGTTGCTTCCGTAATGATGGGCTCTGACCGTCCCCTCCTACAGAGGCTGCTTCGGTCACTTCACACTCCTCATTACTCGAGTGACCAGTACTGACTAATGAGCGACGCCTCTTCATTTGCCCTACACGTAAAGCACACACAGAGAGAGAGAGAGAGAGAGTGTTAGCACTGTAGGCAAGCTGAAAGAATCGACCGTGCAATACAAAGGAGTTCATTAGTGAGTGTATTCACTGTTTTCTAGTGACTTTTGGTTGAATTTACATTTCCCTGAGAAACAACACTTAATAGATAGCAGACGATGATGTAATGCTTCCAAATTAGATTCAACAGGAAAGATACAGTAAAAAAACTAAGACAGGGGTAGCTGAGTGGTTACGGCGTTGGACTACGTTTACTGCCAAATGCCGTAAAGCTAAATTTAAGACCATGCAAATTCTAATTTAACACAGTGTAATTCATAAAGCGTTTAATTAATTAAATGGAATGTCAGACAAGTAAATAACCAACGAAAGCTCCTGAGAATATGAATGCAATTACGAAATTGTACAAAGACCAAAGACAGTACCTTTATAGAGCTTGCCACATAGTCTCATGGCCTTCCTTTCTTCAACCTCATCACATCTCTTAAACCTTTAAAACAGAAGTTAAGAGCTGAGCAGTTTAACAAATGAGGACCCATTATATAAAAAACATAACCATGTATACACACATACATTTCCGTAGACATTTTTTTCCCTCATATTTAATTGCTGTTACTCATTAGAATATTAACTTCAATTCAAACTGTGGTAAACTTCAGTGAACACTTACACACAGCACTGTCTTTTGGTGTTACGACCACCAAATTTGGGCTTGTCCAAGCAGTTAATGCACTTGCCACAGTCCTCTTCATGGAGGCAGCCTTTACACTGGCCACATCGACGTGCGTGTGCACGGGCTTTGCGAAACTTGGGTGTCCTCTGCTCTTGCGTTATAGGGCTGTCTGGGTCAGAGTGCGACTCCACATCTGTAAAGGTGGCACAGGTACGTGTAATTACCTACCAGTTCAGACACTGAACAGACAGATTCTCACAGATTCTAATTACAGTGAAGTATAGCTTTAACAACACTCCAACAATACACATGACTTGTCAATAAATTTGTCCTAATCAAAAGCATTAAGTAAGCTCAGCTAAAGTGACCCAATGCAACTTTTTATAAACTTATAAACTAGTGTATTTAATCTCAGGGTCACTATTTATATGATAATAAATAGCCTGGGATTTTGTGTATATTATAGTGCCAAATTTGAAACACAAGCAGCATTTCATATATTCACTTAATAAAATGTGACTACGTTTACAAAACAATTTACAGATTTAAAACAAAATAGGTTGATTTTGTACAGTGTGATAGAAAGTCCTAGTAAAACTATATTTAAAAAATCTAAATAAAACTTTCATAAACTTTCTAAAATAATTCCTTTTACCTAAATTTGATAAATAATTGTAAAATAATGGTAATTTCTTTATTGGGCACAATATTTATACCCAAGGACATCACTGACCAACATGTTTTGCTAAAAATATTATGAACTGACATCATTTCTTTTTTATTAATACTATTTTAAAAATTGCACCATTACCTTTAGCAGCGGGTGAGGGTGAAATGCCTGATCGTTCATGCAGAGGGAGAGCACTGAGTCTGGGGATATCGTCTGGGACGATGGCGCGAGGCTGCCCCAGAACCACAGCTGCTGCACGGCAAACATGCTTGATCCGTGGACCTCCTCTGGCCGGCTCCTGGAGGAACAATCATAACCAAGCAAAAAGACAGGGACGGGTTTAGTAATACGAGTAGATAATTATCTAATTACCTATATAATTATTGCTGAGCAACATGGAGACTGCAGAATTACCTGTTCTGGTGAAGCAACAGTCTTTTCAGGACAGGAATGCTTAAATTGCATGATGGGTTTCCTGATCTGCCTCCCAGCTGTGATTCGGCTTTCTGGCAGGAGCTGTAAAGTTAACAAATAAGCGATTTTTCAAATTAATATTTAAAATATAATAGGCTTTCAATTGTATGTAACTGACTTTATTTGGCTCTTGTGTCCACAAGGATTTTTTTGTCCCACCCATAAAAAAAAAACGAACAGCACAAAAGGTCATGACTTAAGAACATTTCACAGACAGTTGTCCTACATTGTAAAAACACATTTAGATGACTCTATGGATCACTTAAATCTCTATGTTATTTGCTGTAAACACAACAGGAAAATAAACAATCCAAAAGACAAAGAGAAACTGTAAAATTAAAACTTAATGAAAATAAATGTGGTTATATCAACATACGTTACTTAAATATCTGGTTAACCAGAAAGAAAAGCTGCTTGTCATGTGTGAACTCATAGCCCTCTTCATGACAGAAGAGGTATTGCAGAATTCTTCTCCAGGGTGATGTGAAACAAGAATTGACAAAACACAAAGGAGTTGGAATCAAATGTATGCCACAGCTACATGTATCCAGGAGTGGGAGGGATGGTGTTATTCTGTGCCCCGTCAATCAAAGTGACGCCAGCCAATCATAGCGGTCTGTGAGCTCATGCATGCAAATAGGACAGAGAGAGAGAATTCCTCCCCTGTGACACAGCATAAGAAGCAGTCTACAATGACACGGCGGTTGGCTTCATATGTCTCAGAGGAAGCACCTGCGAGCTTTGACCATGCCGGTTTGAAAACTTTCATGTAATGAAACTGCCAATATTATATATATATAAAGTGAGACTGAAGGGGTTAAAAAAATTTGCCCAGTAAAATCTCATAACCTAAAAACTGCAAGGAAACAAAGGATTTTTTTCCTACCCCAGATGACTTGAGCTGTTTCTGCTGATCAATCTTGATGAGCTGAACCTTGGCTTTCTTGAGGAGGTTGAACATGCGCTTGTTGGCACCTGACATGTGAGGACGCTGGACGAAGCTTCTCTCCTTCGACTCAACGTCTTTACTCTTCTGATTAATTACTTTGTCTGACTTCGTCTGATCTCTTGATTCAGCTTCAAACATGTTCTCTATGTCTAATAATAAAACGAGCATAAACCCAGGTTAAATTAATCATTGCAGATGTTTTGTATGAGATCCATGCTTGAAAGAATGCCAGTGACTAAAACAAAATTTTTTAAATATGCAGAAGGCTTACCCATGGATTTCTTGGGAAGTGAAATGTCTGTATGAATAGAAAATTCATCTTGCATATCATCCTCCTGCTCTTCCTGCTGTTGCGCCAACAACTTGTTGCTGAGAGCACGTACACAGATCGACACTTTACGAACAACCCCTGGACTGTCAAGATCCTCGATCTTCAGTTTAGCCTTTTCGGCCTTAATGTCAGAAAGAGACTGAATTAAACTGGTTTCCTTCTCGAAATCTAACTTTTGTGCCTCGGATGGTGGTAAAACGGCTTTCCCCATTGCAACCGATGGAAGTGGTTTTAGCTTTTTCTTGTTGGGACCAAAGTTAAACTCATCCTTAAGTTTCTTATAAAGCTTTAGGTGGGATGGTGGCTTCCTGAATTTAATGCTCGGCTTCTTTTTCTGAGGCGGGTCAATTATTGAATCTAACGAAAAATCTTCTGCAGACAACAAGGCCTCGTACTCCTTTTCAATATCTTGGTCAAAGTTGTATATCTCTGCACCTGCAGGCTCCAGAACTTGCCAATTAAATCCTGGGTTTCGAAGTAGCGATCTTCTCTTGCCGGAGGACTTATCTTCACCTAGGTTTTCCAGGTCGCTTACTGGCTCAAGCTTAGATTCTTCAGCAGAGGACAAATCAAGATCTAACTGCGCTTCGGGCAGATCTGAGAGAAGATCTTCCTCATCTTGTGATGGAAGAGAGGAGGGTTCATCTTTTTCATCACCACCTTCATGTTTCTTTAATTTGGGATTCAATCCCAACTGGTGTCCTTTCTTCTGTGCATTTCTCCGTGGCAGATCCGACATGCCAGCATCATCCATAAATCTCTTTGGTGTTTTGATCACTCGTGAGGACCGAGCACTGACCACTGGCATTATAAAATGCTTAATGTTTTTAACAAATTTTGTTTTACCAGGTTGGACTTCAATAGAATCAGGGTCTGGTTTTTCATCAGCAGAAGTCTTTTCTTTTTCTTTTTGATCATAACGTTGAGGACCAAGCTCACGTTCCACTTGCTGTGCAAAAAGCCTTGCCCTCCTTTTTTTGTCTTCAAGAATGTAAGAAAGACTTGAAGAAATAGGCGTGTTTCTGTATTTCGTTTTATGTACGCCAACTAGTTTGGACTGTGCTGGCTCGGAAGCTACCGCTGTTGAGCAAACATCAGCAACTTCTTCTGATAACTGCCTTTGAGGCAACCTTTTTCGGCGAGTTTTTAACCTCTGTCCAATAAAAGATCTTCGCCGTTTCTTGCCATGCTTGACAGGTTGTTGAGCATGATGAGGAGGCTCTGCTTGATCAGGGACTCTCACATGAGGCTCTAAAACCAAGACTTCGGCAGCCTCTGTTGATGGAGCTTCCACAGTCTTAATTTCTGGGTGTGTTTCTGTCACAGGTTGAGGTGAAGTTGAAGCAAAATTGACACCTGGAGGTTTAACTGCTTTAGACATTGGTGCTTCATGTCCTGGTAGAGACTCTTTTGCTTCTGAGAGAGCAGCCTGATGAGAGAACTTCCTCGGTTTAGGTTGTTCATGTGATTCTGGTAATTCCCCTATCTTGGTTTCAATTTCAGTGGTTGGAGCTTCCGTTTCAGTGGCTGGAGCTTCCATCTGAGTGACTGGAGCTTCTGTTGCAGCTACAGAACCCTCTGTTTCAGCAATAATTTTAGAATTTGTGTCATCGCCAGAAGGAGCATTCTTACATTTCCTCTTAGAAGTTGTCCAGGGTTTATGCCTTATACGCTTTTTTCGAGGAGAGTTCAGACTCAATCTGCGCCTTGTCTTGGGCATCAAGGGAAGAGTCATAGTTTCTATCTGGTTCTCTATTTCTGCTGGATACTGATGATCACCATCTTTAGAAACCTCTTTCAGTTCAGGTGTAGTTGTGGCTTGCTGGACAGCAAATGACTGCTTTAAGCTGCTGTGTTTTTCTGGTGAGGACGAAACCTTTAATTGAAGGGGAGGAACAAAATCCTGACCCATCAACCCTAGAACTCTTTCTGGGGCTTCCTCTGGATGCTTCTCTCCTAGAACCTCAGATGTAACAGAAACCTGAGGTTCATCACCGTTTCTTAGAGTCACCTCGCCATCACATCGTGACCTTGTCTCCTCGTTGTCTCCTGAGGTCACCTCACCATCTTTTATCGACATCCTCTCTTCATTCTTTATTGAGGTCACCGTACCATCATTTCTTGACAAGGTCTCCTCATCCCTTCTTGACAAGGTCTCCTCATCCCTTCTTGACAAGGTCTCCTCATCCCTTCTTGACGTCGCCTCATCACCATTTCTTGGTCTTGTTTCCTCATTCTTTCTTGAGGTCACCCCAGAATTTCTCAGCCTTGCGTTCTCATTCTTTCCTGAGAGCACCTTACCATCATTTCTCGACCTTGCCTTCTCACTCTTTCTTGAGGTCACCTCACCAGTTTTTATCAATCTATCCTCCTTGTTATCCTCTCTCGATATACCCTCGTCAGGTTTATCAATGGTCAGCTCAGGCTTTCTTAAGCTTTCATCATCTTTCTCTGTGATGCCTGTATTTTCTGGGATTCCTTGGCTAACATTAGCAGTGTTTAGCAATTCTTTACTTTCTGGTTCCTGCAAAGTGTTGGTCTCTGAAGTGTCAGCTGGACTTGATGTAGGTTCTGCTGAAACATCTTGCTCTTCTGCACATTTGGAGGAACTTTCTATTTCTTTGTGATGGCTTTCTGGTGCTTGGCTTAGATTTTCTTGGGGATGTGGACTAACAGTTTTGCTTTTGCATTTTACCAGTGTTAGGGTCCAAATAAACTTACTGCATTTCTTACGTGACCTGGCTTTTGGGTTTCGTATCCGTGTTAATTTTAAACCTGGAATTCCCACAAAATTGTTCTCTATTGAGTCTCCTGTCGGTTGCTGAGACAAAGCATTGAAGTTCTCATCACCCTTCTCCTTCCGATTTCTCTTCTTCCGTTTTTTCTTTTTCTTCCTCGAAGGTGGTTTAGGTTCCTCAACCGTTGACACCTCTAACACAGACTCTGATAAAGTAGCCTCATCCTTGTGGTCTCCCAATTGCTCAACATGGCTCGAGTCTAATCTGTGGCGTCTTCGAATCACAAGCTTTTGGACTTCTGTGCTTTCTTTTGACACACTGACTGTTGGTTTGGCCTTCTTTTCATCAGCGTTTGGCTCTACAGTATCACTACGTGATGCAGAACGAGTCTTGCGGGCTGAGTTCCTCAAATTTTCCTCTACCTTTTGGTCATTTACTTCTGGCACACTCTGGGCAACAGATGCAGATCGCCCACGCCTTCTTGTAATGACCTCTTCCTTTACCTCAACAGAGCTACTTTCTGAGGCTTTTGCACCTCTCTTTAATTTCACTTGTGCAGTTGAGAGGACTGCACACTTATTTTCCTTAGTTTCAGACTTCTGTTGATCATCCACCTTAACTCTCCTTTTAGTCACTAACTTGATTGTGATTCTCGGAGCAGATGAAGCGTCATCTTTCACAGAGCCTCTTTTCCGTCTTTGTTTTGTTAGCTTATCTGAGCATGGAACAGCATCTTCTGGTGAAATATCATCACACGCCTCTTTGATGTGAGATTCCTGTGTAGCTCCAGAATCCTTCAGAGGCGCCTGAACATTCTCCACAGCTGTGACCGCTGCTGGAGCTGGTTTCCGACATACCCTTCTTGACGAATTTGTTGGTGCACGATTACCTAGGAGAAAAACAGTTTTGAAATAAGAGATTTCTTTTAATAATTTTATTCGAACTGAGGATGAAATGATGATAAATGTACAACTGAACACTAACCATAACTGTAATCATGTAATTATCATATCAGGCTTGTGTGCCATGCTGGGTAAAAAAAAAATTAATAAATAAACTACTAGATTTTCCATTAATTCTTTTAATTACCATAAGCCAAGTGTAATGTAACCTAACATAACGGTTTATGGTGACTACTTACCAAATACAAAAAAAGCTCAAGTATAATGAAAAGTTGGTATATAATAAGTGTATTCAGATATACAAATATATAGCTAATACAAAAACAAATACAAAAAAAAAGAAAACTACACCATCAGCTACACAGTATTAACATGCAAGGGCTCTCCAACCCTTTTTGTTTAAATATACATTAACGCTAACCACAATTTTATCCAGTCTGAGAGATACACATAACCCAGTGTTTGCCCTGAGATGTAGAAGATTTTCAAACACGTTAGAAAAAAACGTCACTTACGTCTGGCACGATTTCTTCGGGACTGTTTAGGAACACTGCTGCTTTCATTTTCAGCCTCAAAGCCTTTGAATTCAGATCCCTGTAATCAACACCAACAAAAAGCACAGACATTAGTATTATTAGCTGTAATTATTTGATTGGGTGTTGACTTTTTTGTTTTTCAAACACAACGCATAATTGCATTTTAATCTGCATTAAAAAAAAAAAACTCATTTTATTATTAACTATTGTACATGATTTACACCAGGTGTCAACCACCAGCATTTTTTGGTGTACGACCATCACATTTGTCATGATCCAGCATTCTCTCTTCCCATTAACACTGAGTAAGCACTTGGAGTATTCTCAGCACAGAACTTGGATTATGACTTATGTTATAAGTATGTCATACAAAGCACTATACACTAACTTACTGGACAATTCTTAAGACACACCTAACTTTGTAGGAAAACAGACTGCCATCCTGGTATATTTTTTTATTACTGGACTATTTGCAACCTAGTAGTAAAACTGAGGTGTGTCTGATACGCTTTAGTCAGACTAACACACACTACCTTGTTAATGTCAGTGGTGTACTGAGAAATGATCCTCTAGCCAAAGATCATCTGGTCCCTTACCATTATAGGCAGGAAGTTAGAGAGAGAGAGAGAGACTGGCACACTGCGCACAAAAGAGGATTCTGTGTCGATCAGAAAACTCTCTGTAGACATATGTTTTAAATAGGAAAATATCTGGCCCTAAGATCATAAGTCTGCATCTTTAAACACAAAGCATTGTGAAACAGGAACAACATTAGGTTACTGTCTAGAAAGGTCATGATTCAATGAGCAGAATATCACGCACAATAATAATAAAGGATAGGAAGAACAATAAAGGAAGAACAATTCTGTTTAAATGGACTCGTAAAATCAAATATTGCTAAAATAAAATATTAGTTTGAAAGACATTGTAATTGCAATTTCAACTGCAATATTTCACTATTAAATGTACCACATAGCAATCGAATGTATTTATCTAGCCCAACGCCAAATAATTGGACAAATCCTCATTAAGGTTTGCCACTATTTCTCCATCACCTCGAAATGACTGAAAAAAGAAAGACAAAACACTTAAACCAATAATTGTCAAACTGTACATTAATTCCCTGACTACGCAAATGTCACTCGGAATAAACTGCAGCCTTTTGCGATGGCTTGCATACGTCCATAAGATGATTTCACTTTTTATGTGAATAAAATATATAATATATAAATGTAAATATATAATAGTGCTTCACATTTAAATCCTCCCAACAATTTGACTATATAAACTGAAAGTCTCTGATCTGAGAAATGCGATAGATTAAAACACAACGAGTGCACTTGAGCCGCCAATTTAACTGGAAACAGAGCTCCAAAGTGGGATAAAATGCGGTCCATTTCTCTGCCATTGTCGATGGCACTGCCTCTCTTGGATCCTTGAGCAAAAACCTTAACCCTGAAGTGCTCAGCTGTAAACTGTCTGACATGTTTTGCTTTGGTTAAAAGCATCGGCCAAATTATGTAAATGTGAAAGCAGTGATCCTGAATTACTAAACATGCTCGTTAGTGATGCATGAACCTAAAGTGAAGAAAAAAAAGAAAAAAAAACAGAACCACATTTCTGCCTGAACACACCAAATGTAAAATGCTGACAAACATCAAAGATGTAATAAAAACACTGACTGTTCCCTATCAGCCCTGAAAGTCTCATCTTAACCTCCCTTAACTTCAGCTGCTAACCCTGGGTGTGACCCAGGACTGATGACCATTATAAATAGCAGCACCACGGCCATGTCTTAAAGCTGGTGCTTTGGGGCAGTGGTAGCTCAAATCCTTAAAGATCTGGGTTACTGATCAGAAGGTCAGGGGTTCAAGCGGTCAATGTTGAGCTCTTGGGCGAGGCTCTTAACGCCATCTGCTCCAGGGGCGCTGTATCCTGTCTGATCCTGCAATCTCACCCCAGCTTCCTAACCGAAATATGCAAAAAAAAAGTTACCATCTCAATCACTGAGTATCAGTCTCATAGCTGATACTCCTGAAAATCTGAACCAGAACTGAATTTAATTGTGACACTTGGATATAAAATGGCATTTTCTCATCCTACAGATGGTGTTGAGGTTTATATGTCAGGGAGGTAGAAAACTGCTTTGTGAATGCATGAGACAAATTTAAAGCAACAGGATGGTGCTTTCACTTATGCAAGTGTTTAGTTCATTTGACTCAAATCCTGGTGTGTGATCTCCTACGTGCTGCAATTTATTTTACGCAGATGAAATTAACCAGTCCGACTGACGTGCTTTTGAACAATTCCCAGCATGATTCGACTGCAGGAAGTGACCTGAAGGTGTCATGTGTTTTGGGTTGGAAGTAATACTTTTTTTTTCAATAAAACTGAAATGCTACACTGTGCCACAGGGGAGATTTGTAGCACTACAAAAAGTGTGCTGTGTTCTGAAGAGGACAATAACAAACAAAGGAAAAAAATGCTAGATGCAATACACATCCAATTTATTATTGGTACTTTCTAAAAGTCACCCAGTACCAGCTCAGCGTTCTCTGTTCTAGGATATGTTCTTGATCTCTCAGAACACTTGAAAATGCCTTGTTTACCTTTTGTTCCCCATTCCCCTTTTACACATGCGTGTGTAAAATTTGAGATGTACACACCCCAAATACTTTTTTTAAAACCATGTCGCTAGTCTGTTTGCAATGTTTCACCCTAACTAATGCAACATTGCAGAAAGTCAACTAGCATGGCTGCTAAGTATCAAATTGATACTCTGATATTCCCATTGGATCCAAAAATAAAAAGGTGGTGTCTGTGAATCTTTATTCAGTCTGTTTCAATCCCATATATACACTATGTATATATTATATATTATCATATTACATATTAATTAAAAGCACAGGATTATCTTGTGCTTTACCTTTTACTGTAAGAAAAGCTTGGTAGCAAGTGCAAAAACAGAAGTAAAGACTGGCGTTCGTATAAATAAAAATAATAAAATGACAAAACCATGACACAGGACTTGTCATAGAAATTTGGATTATCATCACCAGAACGAAGCCGTCATCTCAACTATTCATTACATCAATCATCCAGACCTGCTGCAAAATACTACTGACATCCAGTGCAGGTGTGTGTGTACTGAAATCAGCAGCATTTTGAAAGCTCAGAAACAGCATGACAATAAAATAAAGTACTCTTTGTGGTGGATAAAGTTTCTAGCCAGAACACAAAGTGTCACAGTTAGCGTAAAAGGGAAACGTGAATATAGAACACGTGGAATGATTAGGGTTGATATGTACAGGACAAATGATCTGTACAGGTAAATGATGAAAAAGATGAGACGGTCATCACGATGTACACATTGTAACTGTTACACCACAAGTTCTATGTGTACTACAAGTCCGCACGCTATCTGAATTCAAAATGACTAGTTTGATCTTCATTATAGCAATCTGATAAACATGCTGCGGGGGCCAGACACTGCCTGAGACTAATCACTTGACCATAGTACCAGGTACACACAATACACCTGATCTAGGACAAAAGTACTTAACAATCTCTAACAAGACCTATAAAATGCTATGTTTATGTATATTGTACTGTTCTATATTTTGAATCCGTCTGATTCTTGGAGTCGGCAGAAAATGATGTAACAAGAGCACCGGGTGTGGGGGGTGGGTGGGGTGAAGACACCCACAATGCACTTTTTCCACAGTATATAATGCAATGTACACTATTACACAATTAATCGCCAAAAATAGCTGATACAATTTGAAAAATCTGAACTGGAACTGAATTTAGCCTTGACGTTCAGATAGGAAATGGCAGTTTCTCATCTCCCACACATCGTTTTGAGGTTTACACGACTGAGATGTAGAGAACTTCCAAACACGAAAGATGCTTTAACTTATGCCGCGTTTTGTCCATTTGATTCAAATCCTGGTGTGATCTCCTCTGTGCTGAAATTTATTTATGCAGGTGAGATTAACCAGTTTCAGAAACTGAAATCGCAATTTTATTTAATCATAATTTATATTTAATTCAATCATTTAATCGCAAAAGGCTGCAATTTAGTACAGGTAATATACGCATAGTTAAGAAGTTACGCATTTAAGTTTTTCAATAATTTAAGTTTTTATACATTATAAATTAGTACTGGCAAACATCCTTTTAATCATTTGTGACATTATTTGGTGTTATCCTAGATAAGCACGTCTGAATACAAAATGGTACATTTAATAATTATATCGCAGTTTAAATCGCAATATGTGGAAAGATAATCAGAATGTGATTTTTTTTAAATCAAATCATGCAGCCCTAATATACATACATCACCTGTGTTTATTTTAACTGGTCATTTTATGCAACGTAAAATAAGTCAGAAGTATTCCAGTCCTATGCATGCACAGTGTGGGGGAACAAAGACAGATTTTGGTATGAATAAAAATAAAATCCCCGCGCAAAAAAAACAAAACAAACTCTTAAACGATTAACTGAGTGAAACGTGAACTGAGTCTGAACAGCTTTCAAGAAGTAATGAACCGTAAGTCTGGTTATTTACGCCATACACGGCTTATATTAAATGATTACACATACAGTAGCTAACTGTGCAATAATAAATATAATAAGTGACCAAAGTCCATTCTATACATTACAATGTGCAGAAGCACTGAACTCTTCTTTAGGTTTTATTACTGACATTGTTCTTCTCAGTGTTCTTTCTCCCCCATTTCTGTGTGTGTGAGTGAAGTGTAGCCCCTTTTGGTCTTCATCAGGCCACACACACACACACACACACACACACACACAAGCAGCTAGTAATGAACCCACATCAACTTCCTCATCAAAACAGCCCTATGCATTAGAGATGCAGCGAATTTGTAAAGCCGCAATCTACAAAGCAGTCAGATGTGGCTCAGTGCGCAAACACACACAAACACACAGGTCTAGTGGCGTTAGCTCCTCGGCTACAGTAGCTCGCCCCCTCCCCCTCCGCGATAACACACACACACTGTTGTGAACGCAGAAACATTGTTTCTAATCGCAGTGTAAAATGTAGCGTTGTGTTCCTGTAAGCAGCGCGCGATCTCACGCGCACACACACATACATACACACGCGCACGCACACAGCTGTCATATCCACTCCTGATCTACTAACTTCATGGCAGGTTTTGTCTCCATTTTCTCCACACATCGGAACTGAAAGCAGGCTGCTAGTCGCGTTAGCCCGCAACTCGCGCTCTCTCTAGCTCTCTCTAGCGCTTGTATTTTGTTCCAGTGATGCTAACAAGCTTCTCCAAACTAAACTTCCCCTCGGTGCAGGAGCAAGCCCGGGTCAGAATAAAGCTACCGACCTCCTCGCTTCCACTCGAGCTGTAGCCGGCCTCCCCCAGGCTCTTGTAGCTCGCTTCGATCCCCAGCAGGCGCGGGTGAGACGGGTCCTCTCCGCACGC
>JAOVVB010000050.1:20337651-20356851 GCA_028570985.1 Heterobranchus longifilis | reverse complement strand
AGCTCGCCTGGATCCCGAGCAGGCGCAGGTGAGACGGGACTTCTCCGCACGCAAGCGCCAGGCAGCCTCCAGGCCTCGGGCCTCCGCCACCGCTCTCGTCCTGCTCCGACCCCGAGCGACCGAGCTGCCACCGCTTCTCTGAGCGCAGGCGACTGCGCGACGACCAGGGCCGCCCGGGAAAGCGTCCCCGAGCCGCGGCCACACCGCCCGCCGCCCCGCCTGCAGCCGCGGCCGCCGAGCCGCATCCCGCCGCCGCTGCCATCGCTAGCTTCAACAACACCGATATACAGAGCAGCTCCGAGTTCAGCGGAGAGGGAAAGCGCCTGATTGGGAGGGGGAGGCAGCAAGGCATTGTGGGAAATGGAGGCGCAGACAGGACAGAGGAGGCTCTAGTGCAGTTAGTTTATGTGGGTGCATAAGAAAATCTTCAAAATAGTTACTGACTTTGGCACGTTATGAACGATAAAGCAAAAGTCAAGCAATATTTTAGGCTATTAAACTCAGCCAAAAAAAAAATGTATAGACACTTCAAGAAAAGAAAAATAGTATATATAAGGATGTATATTATACTAATATAATATTAATAAAATTATCATGTGTATCAATATATAACTTATCAATATATAACTTATAGCAATACATTTAGTATTACAATATTTATGCAAGTTTTTCTTTTCCTAAAGTGTGTATACATTTTTTTTGGCTGACTCTGTATCGCAGAAGTATGCATAAAATACAAAGATCATTAAAAGGAATCCTTATAATTAGACAAAAATGTATATTTTATATATACAATTGATATATCTCCAGGGGTATGCATGTATGTATGTATGTATGTATGTATGTATATATAGATAGATAGATGTAATTTTTTATATAATTATAAGCTTTCTTTTTAATGATCTTTAATAATCTTTTCATTTCAGGTGAACACTTGAACACTTTACACTTCCTGTGTAAATATTTTAATTTTTTATTAATTCTAAATGTATTGCTATAAGTTGTATAAATGTATATTAGTATACATAAATGTATATTAGTATAAATATATACATTATACATATCTAATTTATTTTTGTTGTTTTGTTCTGTCCATGTGCACATTAGGTGATTGATATTGGGCATGGGGAGAACATGCAAACTTCTCACACACAGACCCGAGGCAGGAATCAAACTCTTGACTCTGGAAGTGCGAATCCACTGTGCTAAATATACGTATTATTCCAAATGACAAGAGAATTAATACTGTAATTTCTCATCTTGTTTATTTAATTATATACTTTCTTTTCTATTATCTGTGTATTGTATGCATAATTTGGAATGCACCTAGATCTACAGTATGAGTTCAATGTTTGCCATCATGTTTCCCATGTAATAGTACTTAATTTACTGGACAAGATGTCCATGGTGTACAGCACCTACTGCCCCGAGTCCCCAGGAGTATTCTCCAGTCCCACAGCAACGCTGAACAGGATAAGTGGTATAGAGAGAGAAAGAATGAGTAAGTTTGAGTTGTTAAACAAGCTAAATTTGTTAAACATAGGTTTGAAACATGATATATTAACAGGACAAAGTGGTATAGACAACAAGTGATTGAAGGTGTTCTCCGCACGTTTAACTGGTAGAGCTCAACTGTATTTAATTGTCATTTGGATAGTTATGGCTTGTCAAGTGAAATGATCGCAAGCAAGTATAACTAACGTACATTTAATGAATGTGGAGAACACCCTCGATCACTCATACCGCTATACCGCTTTATCCTGTATACAGGGTCGCGGGGGCCAACATAGGAGACTTGGGGCATGAAAGCACAAATTAGCATAATCTGCATGTTTTGCATGAGGAAACCGGAGTACCCAGAGGAAACCCACCAAGCACGGCTTGAACATGCAAACTGCACGCACACAGACCCGGAGGTGGGAATCCAACCCGGCCCGTGCCGCATGGAAAACACCCACCATTCATAAAATACTCGCTTTGGACGTCCTACAACTCTTTTCGTGTCACGAACTACATTTCCCAGCACTCCTGCCAGCTCTGACGTCATGTCACACCCCTGATGCGGAAGCGGATGTTAGTTATTTCTTCGCCTAAAAGCCATTTTCGATTTCAAACTTGCGTTTTGTGAGCAGCCGCTTACTGATTCGTGTTCCCAACAGAGGTATTGATTTTCATTAACCAGACGATACAACTTTAGATTTCACACCGCATTGTAAATACTTATATTTTCCTGTTTTAGCTCCGCTATCTAGCCTCCGTTAGCTGTTGTAGTCTCGATACAAAAGCGTCGCCGCTAGGCAGAGCAGGGCAGAGGGGCTAACACGTCAGCCGGGGAATTAAACAGCGACTAGTGTATATATATAACATGTAAATATAGTTGTCTTTTAACAGTTTGTTACTTTGTGCGCGTATTTATTAAATTTAATTTGTAGGGCAAACGTTAGCTTTAAGCACGGCTTGGGTAGTGAGTGTATTTGTGTAATCGCGCTGTTCGCCGCTAGGTGGCACTAACTTTAAAGTTCTACAGACAAGGCGTACTACTCTATTACCTCATGATGAGCAGTTAGAATCATTTCTTAACAATAAATTATGCAATCATACAATGGAAGTAACTTGGTACTTTGCTTCACAAACAAACAGTAAGGGGAGAAAAAAAAAAGTAAAAATAGACAGACAGATTTACTAGGCATGATATTTGACATTAAATATATTAACGCGCATTTGCAAGGATTAATGGATTGTGGTACAAAAGGTGGTTAAAAAAAGTTTTGAGACTAGTTTTGTAAAACACCAACAGATGGCAGCACAAGGCTGCACGAACAGTCACAGGGAGCACCGACCTTCAGCTAGCTCAAACCTCGAAAATGTCTAATCTATTAAGCAACTTGTGCATGATGATTATAGTTGGTGGTTGTAGAACAATCCACAACGTTGATTTAACGGAGGTCAAGTGCAGGCTCAGCTCATCGTATTTTTTGACATTTGTGGCATCAGACCATTAGTAGCGGATTCTACTGCCAGGTTTTAAGGTGTCTAAGGAAGACATACGGCAATAATAGATAATCTTGAAACGTTTTGATTCCAATTTATGGCATGTAAATAAATCGATTGTGAAATAACAGTAAAAGTGGTAGTCTGTAATATATGATGTAGTTTGATAAGCTTTGCCTGCGGTCATTTAACATTGATTTTAACATCTCTTGCAGAAAATCATGAATTTGGAGCGCGTTTCCAACGAGGAGAAACTGAATCTTTGCCGAAAATATTATTTGGGTACGTCACTGAATCAATCTTTCTTAAAAAAAAAAAAGTCTTTTATTTATTTGTTCCATGTAATTTCTATGCCAACAGGCGTTTAAAATAGCTTTCTACCGAATCATAAATTTGAAAATCTTTTTTTTTTAAAGCCCATAAAAACAATGTTATACAGTCCATGTCTAAGCATTTCCTTAGTAACATATAACATGAAACATTATGAGAAGGAAGAAAATGGAAATTTGTTTTCTGTGATGTAAATCTGCTATAAGGCCTGAAATTCTATTTCTGGGGGAAAAAAACCCCATTAATCTTGGTTTATGAATGTGATGAGCACCACTTATTTCTGACAAAGCAAAGAGTGTGACAAAGTTACCAGAAGAAATCTTGTTCATATTCATATTCTCCAGCACACTCAGTAAAACCTAACAGTTGTTTTATCTAAAAATAAAACTGCAAAAATCTGTATCCAACACTATTGATTATTTTCAAGCAATGAGTTTTCACACCAAATACTGACTGTGTTTATTTTATTACTAATATTTAGTGCTCTTCGTAGAAGTGTCTTTTAAGTAGAAATATGATTATGGCACGTTTTGCGTACGTTCCCACGACGTTTCGTAGTACTGTTAGTAAAACAGTTGCTAGGTTTTGTTGGAGAATGATTTCTTCTGTTAACTGTCACACTTCCTTATTTCTATTTTCACACACATTAGGGCCCACATTAGGTTTTTTTTCTGTTTCCATCTGAAAACTGGTCTGTCATGTAAAATATGTAGATGGATAGATAGATTGATAGATACTTTATTGATCCCGAAGGAAATTGCAAACATCCAGTAGCAAGGATAGTAATACAAAAGACATGTAGATGCACTAGCAAGATCATCAAACCATGCTTCAACTGAATGATTAATAGAAAAAGTATAATATACAATATGCAAGGAATAATGTATAAAAACTAGCTCAAACACATGCTACTTTCTTTCCAGGCATTAAAATATTCTGCTTGTATAATGTGATTTATTAATTAATTTTTAAGTTATGTTCAATGATTTTGTACATCATAATGCAGAGATGATAAACATATAGACCAAAATGTTTACAAAAAATAATAATATGCCCAAGTCTGTAATTAAAGAAAAAGTGAGCATGGTGGGGTTCGGGAATCTGACCATAAAATTGTATGTTTGTATAATTAGGTAAAGTCTTTAGTATGAGCTTTAACAGTCTATAACAGCAAGTCTTATTAATGTACACTAGTTATTTCTGATTTAAAAAAAAAAAAAGTTTGCTAGGTGTAATATTATATAATTTAATATTACTGTATACATCTGTGTGAATTTTGTGTCAAAGATATATTTATCTATAGTGACATTTATCTTCATTTCCTTTTTGATTTCATGTCTGATATAGGTGGCTTTGCCTTCCTCCCTTTCCTGTGGCTGGTGAACGTTGTGTGGTTTTTTAAAGAGGCCTTTGTCAAACCCGCCTACACAGAGCAACCACAGATCAAAATCTGTGAGTAAGACACCAAGCACTTCTTAAAGCTGACACATTACACAGCTGCAAGCATCTGCTGAGCCTTGGTATTCTGTCTGTACTATATAGTTTTGTGTTTTAAACATTGCTTGTAAATGTTGTTTCTTTGCGAATGTATAAATACAACGTGCTCTATGCAGATGTGAAGCGGTCGGCGCTGGGGTTAATGCTGTGGGTGGCCGTGCTCACGACGTGGATCACCATCTTCCAGCATTTCCGAGCAGATTGGGGCGAAGTGGCCGATTATCTCTCCTTCACCATTCCTCTCGGAACAGCATAAAGAGACTTTCCTTACCTAGCTGTTATTTCCTCTGGAAGGCTTGAGGATATTTTTAAATTTCTTAAACAGTGTGATAAACATGTCATATTATTTTTGACTTGTTGTGAAAGTGAAAGAATGAAACACGTCAGAACGAAAGCGACTCTGAGCAACATGATAAGAAATGAGTGAGACAAACGTACATATTCACACACATGCCTCATTTACATAATCTTATAATCTCATAATCCCAACAACATGACTGACATTCCAGACTTTCTAATATCCACAAATGAATCCTCTCTGATGTGTAACTCATAACTGGCGCCTATTATGAAATCCGATCTCACGTTCGGGCAAATTCTAAGCCCACTTCCAGCCGGGGTCTCGCTCGAGGCTGTTTTTAATAGCTTCTAGTCAGACTGTTGATGGCAGACGAACTATGTTTCCCACCATCAGTACTTGGCATCTTTACAATAAAAAAAAAAGATTGATGAGTTCTGCAGTCAGGCATCCGAACTATGTTTTTTCCAAAATGACCAGCAAGTAATCATTACGTGACAGATCATAGTGTTCGTGTTCATGAATAGAGTCAGGGCAGTTTATATTTGGTTGGTTGATGTTGAGAGTATGATGTGATAATGCCAACGCGTTTCCTTTCGTTCCTTTCTCAGAACACTGACCAACAACTGATTCTGTTCTTTGTACCATTTTTTTTTTGGCCATACCTGTAAAAGCATTAATCTTAATTAAAATTGACTTCTTGTGTTTGATTTTCTGACAATAGAGCTGTGAACTTATGAGACTGGAATAAATTCTCTTCTAACCTAGCAAAAATACAGTCACATTGGCAATATTATTATAACCTTGATGGCCCTCTAAGCATTGCAGGTAGTTCATATATACTTCCAAATGTCATGAGTGTACTGTTTCCAGATCCCTTTACATCGTATGGGTTTTCTGGCCCAGGAAGTTGTCCTTACTTTAGATAACCGTTCCAGTAATTACATAACTATAACCAAGTAGCGGAACATTACTAGAAATCCGTGCTCTGTCAGGAATCTTGGGTGGTTTCACGTATCACGGAAGACCTAAAGAGGTACAACATATGGGGACTTTTTCTAGTCACGTGTACTTGTGAAACAGCCTCACTGAGTTGTTACCAAGGCTTTTAACTTATTTATAGACAGAGCTGCTAAGTCCAGAAAGGCAAAGTGGCCTGTTGTCACTCTCCACAGTTGTGCAGTCAACTCTGGTACCAAACGAATTCCTCCTGAACAACCTAGAACGTTCATTACCAGATATGGTGTTCTCCCAGGATCATGTTTCCCCTCGTGTAGGATTGTTCAATTTATTATTTTTTCATTACCTACTTAATCATGAGAAGTAGCTATTAAGAATAACAGCAGCATAATAGACGCCCATCTGTTGCTATTGTTCACCACCCAAATAAAATGACGATGATGTGTTATAAGTGATGGTTTATAAAAGGCCAGTAAATGTAATTATAAAACAACACATATGAATTCTTAAATGTAATGCTTCTCAAGGTGTTGATAGTTATTTTTTTTAAATAGCTCTGATTTTCCCCCTTAATTACAACCCCACTTATATGTTAATGACTATCTGGTGACACTTTCCACTTAATTGGTAACATGACAAACAGCATCATTTTGTCTTATTCATTTCAGGACAAAAATAAAAAGAGGCTGGTGCGGGAAATATTTTTTACAGTTGCTATAATCTGTAGCATAACACAAACTACACTACCTGGCACATACTAATATCCCATAATCGACCACCTTTAGCTTTGAATATGATGCCCATTGTGGTGGCCAGTTCATGGGTGAAAATGATTCCTCGTGCTCCTAGAACCAGTCTTTCACAATCCGAGTCCTGTGAGATATGCCTGTGCCATCAAGGAATAAAAACTCATGTCACATAGATGTGATAACCTGGTCATTCAGATCATCAGCTGACTTAATTTTATTGGCACATAACGTTGCTGAGCCTAGACCCGACCAGATCATAAGACTGCCTCCAGAGGCCTGTAGAGTGGCCATAATGCAGGAGGGGTGCATCGCTTCATATGCTTCCCTTCTTACCTTGATGTACCCATAGCGCTGGAATAAGGTCAGTCTGGACTCATCAGACCATATGATTTTCTTACATTGCTTAAAGTTCCAATCTTTCTGCCCCCTAGCAAGCCCTTTTCTGATTAGTCTCATTATTAAGTGGTTTTCTTATGGCCACACAGCTGTTTAGTCCAAATGCCAGTTCGCCCCCATATTGTGTGTATGGAAATGCTCTTACTTTCACTATTAAACATAGCTCTGGTTTATACTGTTAATTTTATTCCGACAACATTTCTCCTGTGAAGGTTACAGCTCAGCCTATCCTTCCAGGTGTTAATAATGTGTTAACCCAATTCTAGTCATTAAATCTTTTCCATCGCGTGATGCAGACCAATAATTTGACCATTCTGAAATGGCGACTTTTTTTAGGGCGACTAAAAAGCACAATATATTGTCCTATATAATAACCCCAATATTGTAATTGTTAGCAAAATTTTGTTGAAAATAAAATTCTTTGAAGAATTCTGTAATCTAACTTACTTTTGTAAAGTCTGTTTTTTTATGGGTGTACTTAAAAAAAAACAATCACAATACTTTATGACCTTTATGCTCTTTACTGAACACCCCCTCTTCCAGATTTATCCCCCCTTTGCAATTATAATAAACTAAATTATAATAAAGAGCATAGATGTTAGGAATTGTGTATTCATGGGGCTTGCTTTCTACTCGGGTATTGCGGTTACAATTTTGTAGCTACAGTTTGGAGAAGAACCAAGAATGGGTGTGTGAAAGTCAGGTGTCCAGAAAACTTTGGGCCTATAGTGCCCATATCTTCTGTGGTATGTTTGATTTAGCTTACATAAAAAGTCAGGATATGAATCCAAGTCATAAACTCTTTCATTTTTTATAAAATGAGAAATAAACTGAAAGATCCATTTCTGAAGTCTTAGTGCTCACTGGATTTTAGCTACATACTGTTTGTATATTGTATTTGATATTAACATAAGCACATTTCCTTCGTTTCTTTCTATCTGTTAGTATAAAAGTAAAAGAAAAAAATCATACATTTTCAATATACAGAAATATATTGAAAATGATTAATATGCAAGATAAAGCCATGGAACATCGTAGACCTGTTACCAAATCAATCTGCTTACATAATCTGCACACATCATGGGCTACATAAAGGGGTGCAACAGCGCAACGAGAGAGAGAGAGCTGCAGGCAGGAGAAGAGAGAGAGAGAGGATAAACACTGTCTCTGCATTTCAACAGAAGATTGATAATATCACAGGAGACTAGCCATATCTCACAGGTACATTCCAATGTGCATGCATTTTAAATGGGAAAGAAATAATAATCATTTTTTCTTATTATTATTATTTTATGAAATAAGAGGTAAATTAACTCCAAATCACTGGAATGCATTACTGTAAATTAGTTTAAGATCTGTTGCTGTTTATGGTATATGTTTACTCTTAATCTTTCTACAACTAAATACAATTTAATTTGTTGGACTCAACTAAAACCTTTCTGTTGATGTTATTTGATATTTGAAAATGTAAATGTGTGAAAGTCTATTTTATAGACTTCTTGTTCTATATTTTAGACCTAAAATAAAAAAAAAATGAAAATCTATCATAAAAAAAATACATATATAGATACTCAACAGACAGATCAACACATAAAATACAATACTGAGTTAAAATATGTGCGTAAATCATTTATCCGGGAAAGGGTTAATCTGTCTCTGGATTCCATATTTGTGCAGGAGTGAGGGGTGGAGAGCTATTTCCATCAGGAGGGACTCCCTCGTCCTGTGCGCAATAACCACAGTGTTCTCATGAACTAGATCTGTGCAGAGCAAACATTTCCCTTCTGCGATTTCTCTATTTGTCTTGTATTGTTAAAGGATGGCTTTCGACCTGCATCCTAGCACACCTCTGAGCGGGATCATCTGGGAGAAGGTTCTGCCGCCCATGCTGCCTCGGCTCGGGGACACACTCGGATCTTGCGCATGGACCCCGAGCGAGCTGCTGATCCCGGTTAAAGAGCACACAGGAGCAGCACAGGTGGGGAAACTTCTCATTCCATGAAGCTTAACACACTGTTTCACACTGTTAGAATGTATTAAAGATTGTGGAGTACTGGAGTATTCTCCAAATATATCTACTAAAAAAATTGCATAATCAGGAAGATAATATAAACAAACAACTTAATAATAATACAAATAATAATAATAATAATAATAATACCTGTTCTTGCTTTACTCTAAAACTAATTATGGCCTAATTTATTTATATATCATGTAAATTATACTAACGGTACAAAAGTGTACCCTTGATAGTACAGTACCTGCTTAAAGAAAGCTACAGTTGTATTACTATACTGGTGGCCCAAAAATCTGAATCTATAGCAAGAAATATTTAAAATTACAAATTCGAGCAACTGCATAAATTGATGATCATGGCATCATGGCATCTGTGTATATGTTTTAAAAATCTAAACTGTTGAAAACATTTCCTAATATTCAAGAAATGTTACACTGTTGTCCTCCTGATTCTGATAGAGAACTGATGTCACCTGACCTCAAAGTGTGGTGTTAGGTCCTGTTCTATTCAGCCATCTTAGATCTGACACATTCAATTAAATATACAGAAATATGTCTATAAAGCCAAGCTTTTGGGCCATCCCGTATTTAGGTAGGGACAATACCAATCGGCCATAACATTAAAACCACAGAATATTAACACTGATTATATTATATACAAGTAAACTGGTGACAGGACATGGGTGCCCTAGGCCCAAACCAATCAAGCGCCAATGGGATGCACCGGGCAACCAAGTCCAGTCCATAGAAGCCCCACTGCATAACTCATAGCACCCAAAGAATCCGCTGCGAATGTCCTTTCATTGGCCCTGCAAAGCCATGGCCCAAGGAGTCAAAGCTGCCCCAGAGGCACAAGGGGAACCCAAACCATAGGTGCTTTTAATGTTATGGCTGATTGATAGAAGTTGTATGGTAAGATTTAATGACGTTGCTAGTATTCCAATAAAACAACAACAAAAAAACCCAAACCATCAACAATCACTTTTTTTTTAGGTGACAGTTGATAAGATTTTATCATGTCTTAAACAAGTTTCAATTGTATATAAAACAAAAACCAAAATGTCATGGGCAATGTAAGTATAAATTTACTCATGAACCCATGTGGTTTCCATTGTATAAGCACTGCCAATTTTTCATTGTATGATATTTCATCCACCCTTATATACAGGTTGTTTGTGATCAAAATGGATTTACTGTGCAACTCGATGTAAAACATTTCAATCCTGATGAGCTGATGGTGAAAGTCAAAGGCGACTATGTTGTGGTGGAGGGAAAACACGAACAGAAAAAGGTCAGTTCAAACCCTCACAACCGATTGACTTGAGTGTTCTTCTCAACAGCTAGTGTACATTTATCTCTGCATTTCCTAAATGCTAAAAGTTGCCTTTGTTGAAAATGTCCTGTAGGATGGTTCTGGATTAGTGACCCGGGAGTTTAACCGGAGGTACCGCATCCCAAACGAAGTGGACGCCATGAATCTGGAGTGTGCAGTGTCGCCAGAGGGAATGCTGGTTATTTCTGCCCCTTTGCTGAAGGTTGAAAATGCCGAGTCACCTACGCACTCGGGATCAGGAGTGTAAAGACCCTCCAAGTCAACAGATGGACTTTCAAATATTCGTGTAATTTTTTTCCCCAAGATGCATTTTTATTACTCTCAAAAGGATGAGCATCAGGAGAAACAGACCAATTTTCTTCTAGGATGTAAGCTAGCGGGTAATATTTCCAAATTCCAATTCCGAACATGTTTGATACCAAGCCAAACAACACATCATTAATCCTATTTGTTAGGCATTTTAATAATGTTAGGCTTCGAGGCGTACCAAAGATATCTGAGCTTATTTCATAATCCATCTCGAATTTTTCCAGATTGTTCTAAACATTCTAGGATTGCTGTTTAATAACAGGTGCACATATCAGATACTGATGGACTTTTGAGTCTCAAAAGTAACCAAACTGTTATTGCCGAGTTCATGAGTGTACATATTCATTAATAACTGTTTGTTTTGTAAGTGTTGAGTAAAAATCATGATATTCTATGCACTAATTTAACTGCTGTGTTATTTTGAACTCTTGAAATAAATATTTTTTTCCAAAATTGTTTATTTACATATTTAAACACATTTATATCTATTTGCAAACAACAAAATAAATAGAAAGTGTATTGAATTGAAATAATAAACATGATTGTGTGTTCAAGTGCATCGTTTTTGTCCACAGTAGATCAGTCTTCATGGAATTTATCCAGCATCATGTCAACCTCACTGCGTAAGAAAAAATATTTACATAACCATATAATAACATTTTAGATGGCATAAAGGCTTAGCACTAGCATAAGGTTTCTAAAAGTATCCATTACCAAACACGGTATAAAACTGTTTTCTCACCAGAGTTGCTCTTTCACCCAGTTTCTCTGCTGCCGAAGAACTAAAAGTAAGGGATCGTCTTCAAATTCCATCCCATCTGAGTCTGTATAGATAATATAGCGATCATACAGAGATAACCACTGCAGTCAAAAATGTGGTGTGTATGTAACTGGAAGTTGATTTTTAATTTCTATTTCTTCAAATACATTTTTGATGCATGTGTAAAATTTGATACATTTTATTAAGAAATGCAGCAGCATTCAGGATGTACCCAAGCTTGTCTAGGTTCCCCTGGGATAGGCTCCAGGCCCCCACAACCCTGCACAAGATAAGCAGTATAGAAACGGATTGCTATTTAAAATACAATAAATTATCGAAAAAGGATCCTGACAATAGATTTGAGAATCAAACAAAGCTGACCCCTGAAAAGCCAATAGTTATAATGTGAGTTCCAAAACTTTATTATATTATTCCTTTAATTTTCTTCCTATAATAAAAAAAAACAATTAAACTTGGCAGCACAGAGTTATACATATTTCCCTGTGTTTGTGTAGGTTTCTTTAGTGTTATCTGGTTTCCTTCTGATTCCCAGTAAGATGGCAGTAGGTGGATATACTCTAAACTAACTAACTCTAAATTGCACACTTGGTGTGAGTGAATGTGTAAATGATGTGCTTCAATAGCCTGGTGTCTCATTGAAGGTGTACCTCTAACCAGAATAAACAATTACTGAGAATGAATAAATGAATGCCAGCTTCCTTTTTGTCTTAATTCTGTCCACCTATATTATTGTGTTCTTGGATTGTTATATGCGCATTTTATTTCCTTTTATTATTTTTTTTAGACAAATAACTTTCTATGTTGGAGTGTTTCTTTTCTACAAGAAGGTAATGATATTGTAATCATGTTCTAATATTATGATCTATGAAATATACTATGTACTAGAGTATGTGCATGCCTACCGCAGTAACACTATAATAGTTAAAGCTATGTGCATTGTACAAGTTATTTAAAGAACGGTGCTGTCCACTGTAACAGGTGGAGGCTAAAACAGTTAAGTTGCTCATTGTTGACCTCACACACACACACACACGCACACGCACACGCACACATACACATACACATACACACACACACGTGACATCATTAACTAAGAGGGGCTAAAGTTTCATGATCGCAACATTCTCACCTTGTGCCTCCTGCATCAGCTGACCAATGACCTCACTCGATTGGGATGAGCATTGAGGGGTAGGCGTCGGGGAATGGGGAGGTGCTGGAGGTGTGGATATGGGAGAGGTAGAGGAGCGTGGGGTTCTGGGCTGGACTGGTGAATCAGCACTGGGGAATAACACCTCAGAAACAACCTTGTAATAATAAAATAATAAATAATAATAATAAAAAAAAAATGACATGGGGAATTACATAACGTCAAGAATAATATTCTCTATAACCTTCAAAATAATAATAAAAAGCAATATTAAATAGCATTACTCTATGATACAATTAACATTGCTGGTACCACATGTGGTGTGTCTCATAAGTCCGGCATCGTATGCGAAAACAAAAGCTTATACAGAGAGAACATGCTCTATATGTCTACCATATTTTATTTACTATGAGTAGATTTACTTATATCCGTCCTTCCTTGGTCAGATATGACGAGACCGCACTGACCTGGCCGAGAGTGTTGTGTATTGGTGATGGTGAATCCCGTGGACGAACAGCTTGCGTTGAATTCTGTCTCTCTCTGCTTCCTGAATTCTCTTTGTTTTTCGCGCGAACCTTCTCTCGACCCCTAGTGTGCCTGTCTCCGGCTTTGACAGCCTGTTGATTCCTCTCAACCATATCTCTGTCTTCCACATGCCTGCAATAAACAAAACTCTTAGCCAGTGCAGCAAAACCAGATCTGGTAGACAGCACACCTGTTGCACACAAGCTACAGCCTCATGTTTTGTACATCTTAAAATACTAACTTTTTCTTTTTCCATGCAGTCCCTCGGCCACACACTGAGGGGTAACATGTAGACTAACTGTGGGAGGAAATTGGTTGTCTGCCATTTTATGTGTGTGTGTGTGTGTATATATAATATGTATATGGTTTTGATTCTTTCTTTTTCTAATTGTTCTGTTTTTTCAATATAGTTTAATTTATATTAGTTATTTAACTGCCCCATGTTTGTTAGTTTGGTTGTTTAGTTTTGTTGTGATCTTGTGGTTCCCCTATGTGTTTAAAAATGTTTAAATGTGTAGTTTGGTTTAAGTTCTTCCTGTTGGGGTCTGTTGGATTAAGTTTATTAGTTTGAATTTAACTTCGATTCTTTTGACCTTTTTGAGTAGTTTATTTGATTTGAAATTTGAATATTGCTTTCTTTAAGTTAATGTAAATTAAGTTTTGATTTATTAAAACTATCATTTGGGTGAAAGCTTGGTTTTCTACGTCCCCTCATTTATTTGGGCTGCAAAGGCCCTCACAAGGGGTAATGCAATAGCTTTTAATAACAATAAAATTACATACTGTTAAAAAAACTCATTGTTGGTAGGGAAACACTTTCTACTCCCTTAACTCCTTGTGTAAATGCGTAAAGGATGTGTACCTGTCTGCTTTCTTCTTTTGGGTAAATGGCACTGATTTCTTCCTGCCCCTATCCCTCTCCACTCTCCTGTTGGATTTCATGCTCCCTCCATCTCCCTCTGAGCTCTGAGCAGGTTGTGGAGAAAGAGATGGAGATGAAGAAGACGAATACTGCTGCTTACTGCACAGATTTTGTGAGCCCTCTGAAGAGCAAGCCTGTGCTCTTCGAGTGAGCTGAGGGAAGGAATGGGCTGTCTGGGGCTGATTAGTGCCTTTCTCTCGGTCACACAATGTAACTGAAACGTGACTCGGAGTGATGGACTCAGTCATGGCATGGATACTGGATGCAGGGTGGATTTGGCTGGTCACTGGGTCATGAACTGGCCAGGAGCCAGGAGTGCTCATGCTGCCTGTTGCCTCCACAGGTGCCGGTGTAAAAGAAAGTCCAGGCTGTGTCTTTTGTGGAAAAAAAACAAAACAACTATTGTAACAATGACAGAGCAAATATAGTATCATAACTGCATTATCATCTTTGTTTATTTACTTGCAATGGCAGCCTGCTCAGTAAGGGCTGAGCAGGCTGAAGTGCTGAACTATTGGACGAGGTGTGACTCCACTGTCTGGCCTGCTCCATCTTTCTCCGCAGGCGCCACTGAAACAGAATGTCATCCTCTTGCCGAGGTCGTGATCCTCCAGGGCCTGGAGCAGCGGCAGCTGGAAGTGGACCTATAGTAAAGTGAGCTAAGATAAAAGTGCATTTTAGGGCTGCAACTAACGATTATTTTAATAATCGATTAATCTGTCGAATTAATCTGTCGAAACTGCATGAATAATAAGTCTTGCATGCACTTACAGGTGGCGTTATCTATCAAGCTGGGAACTGTGAGCTTTCGGACCGGCTCATCGACACTAACAGGAGAGGAGAAATCGGAGCAACCCAGGCCTTCAGAACTGATGGGTACGCAGCTGGATCCACTGCTCAGTGAGTGCTCACTGGGAAGAACAAACAAACAAATAAACAAACAAACTGCTTTCAGTCATATTTCTGTCAATCACAATTATTTATCAATCAAAATAGATTTATCAAACATTTTAAAATATTTAAATAGAGTGAATACCTCAACAGTGGTCTTTATATAAATTTCTGCACTAATTAACCTTACTTTTTACGGGAAAAAGTGACATGTTCGATGATTTATATGACTACATTAATTTACAACAGCTATATCGTATGGTACCTTCTCTGCAGAAGTCTTCTGGCTCTCTCCTGCAGCTGAAGGATTTCTGGCTCTCCTTGCTCACAGTGTGAGGAATCAGATAAGGCCTAGAACGCAGCAAGCACAACAATCAAGTTTTGCCAGAAGCCTTTAAAAAGCAAGTCCTGCCATACACATGATTTATTTCAAGTCTTCTGTCTGCATCTTTAGCTGGACTTTGCCTGAATAAGGTAATAATAATCAGCCTGTTTGCTGCATAAGCGGCAACTGACTGTGAGAGAAACTGAAGACTGAAACTCTGCTGCAGTGCTTAGAAACTTAGATCAATGAGATTTTTATTGTGTTTTTATTTTGCCATTTTGGCTTAAAAATTATCTCTTTATGTTACCAGATTGCTCTGCACACATTTGCTTTAAATGTAATAATAACTTAACCATCTCAAATAAAACAACAGCAAATGTGCTAGAACAGCAATAGTACATTACATAACCGGCTGCACGACTGTCCACGAAGAATTCATAAATATACAACGTGACACTGAACAACGACAGCACGAGGTACAAGTGCAGTGAGCTGAGGAGGGAACCTCTTCTTCCTTTAATGCCAAGGCATTTGACTGAGAAACCACAGAGAAGTGATTTTTAAACACTGTACGTGCCAAGCCGCTTTAGTTCCTACAAACAAAGGACATGTACGGTAGATGTGCTTCACATCAGGACCACTAAGAGGCAACATTTAGTCACCAGTCTCATCAAACATCCTGGAAAATCAAATGAAGTGTCACATACTAGATTAAAATGACTTTAAATATATGTCTAAAGATGTCCCTAATGTCATAGGACACAGCTACCCAGATGCTAGAATTGCTGACTAAAACCCTAGCAGGCATATTATAAAAAATATAAGAAGGAATTTGTAGTGTAATTTAATTGCTGCAGCAACATTTCTTTATAAGCATTTAGCTGTGTATATTATCAACGTCTTATTTTATACCATATACAGTGGAACCTTGGAACCTTCGTTCCGGAAGCGGGTTTGTATTTCAAAACACTGATACACTAAAGCGGATTTCCCCATAAGAAATAATGAAAACTTAAATTATTCGTTCCACAGCCCCAAAAAAGAAATACATAAAAATAATTAATACAAAATATAAAGTTAAAATGAAACAAATTAACCTGCTCTTTACCTTTAAAAAAAGTTTAAATAAATCCCGACAGATAAGTGTTTCCGTTAGTGTTTGTGCATGCATGCGCTGTTTGTGTGTGTGTGTTTGTGTGCGCAGGCGTTGTGTCACTGTGTTTGTGCGTGTATGCACTGTGTGTGTGTGTGTGTGTGTGTGTGTGTGTTTTTGTGTGTGAAGCTAAAGTAAGAGGAAAGAAGAAATAAAATCCTCCTCTCTCCCTCTTCTCGTCTTACACAGAAACCTTTCGTTCTCTCTAATTTGAGTTTCATACACACTAACGGAAACACTGTTTTATTGGGAAAATTAACAAGGAACATCTAAATGACACTCAAGTGAGCGCATACTAACCGAATCACTGCTGTAAAGTAAAAATAAAAAACTAATTATTCTGCACTTTACCTTTGAAAAGAATTGCGACAGAGCAGTGTTTCGGTTAAGCGTGTGTGTGTGTGTGTGTGTGTGTGTGTGTGTTTGTGTAAAGGTGAGAGGAGGAGGGATGTGTGTGAAGGTGAAAGGAGGGGGGAAGAAGCACGCTGTCCAATGACGCGCACACACACAAAGTGCAGTGCCAGCTGACAGAGAGAGAGAGAGAGAGAGAGAGAGAGAGAGAGAGAGAGAGAGAGAGAAAATAGATCTTTAACCTCTCTAATGACTCTTGATTTTGCTTTACGACTTTCACGCACACACATACAAACCCAAAATAAAAGATGTTTTACGCGCGCACACATGGTCACAGTTGTCGGGAATAGCAGGCCACCTCAAAGGGAGCCGTTGAACGAGGAAGAGACAGTTCATGACATCGGCAACTTAGGAAAGAAACATACAATGCTTTAGGGACACGAAGAATGTTAATCAGTTAAAGTATGCCAGTAGGGCAAATATAAAATTATATGTACAGTATGTGCTCATATAGAATGTGTGATATCTTTGTGTTGTGTTCAACATGTTTTTAAACTTAAGAAATGTAATCAACCTGTACAACACTTGCTATAGCTAAAGGTAGGAATGGGCGTGCAAGACATGGGATGTTTGGTATCAAATGAAAGCGTTGTGTATTTAATGAACGTCGATGTGCATGAAATCTCAGTCATATGAACCAGACTCATGTTAATACACACCTAAATTACAAAAACTCCACTGAGATGGCCTCCCACGTGACAGACCAAACCACAGGTTAATATATGCACTAAAAGGAGGAACCATGTGGTCCTGGCCACGCCCACAACCACCTCTGATTGGTACAAACGGGTGTGGGACAAACCTGTTCTGTGAAATTAAAAACCCAAAGTCCGACAGGAGATTACAGGAGATTGTCATGGGCGTCTGAAGGTAATCAGAAAGCTTGACCTTCCGCCCTTGCGGTTGCTACACCGCGTCTGCGGGCATCATCCACTCTTCAAGAACGAATATGAGAATATGATTAAACCCAAGAATATGATTAAACCCAAGGTTTTTCTCTTGTGACTTTCCCAGGTCTAGTATTTATTACTAGACGAACTCCATTAACTTTTACCCTCTGAACTGTTTGTTTGTATGTGTGCATGTGTGTGTTTAAGTAGCGTAGTTTCATGCATCATAGATTAGTTCAATAAAATCTTGTTTCTTTATAAAGAACAGTTGTCTTGGTCATGTATTTTAAAGTTTAAACATTTGCCCAGATCTTCCGTTACTTTGCTCATAATTGGTAAATACCGGATTTTTCTGGGCACGTAACTAGTCCTGTAACGTTTGTCGTAGACCCATAAAAGAGGTGTCAAATCGTACAGCTTATTTGGGAATGGGGTGCTATAACTTTTCTAATTCAATTAAATTTAAATTAAATTTTATTTGTATAGCGCTTATAACTATTGACATTGTCGCAAAGCAGCTTTACACAATCAAAAGAATTATTTAAGTTTTTATGGAATGTGAATGTGTATGAATCAAAATGATAAGATGATGATGACAACAGTGGCAAGGAAAAACTCCCTAAGATGGCAGTAGGAAGAAAACCTTGAGAGGAACCAGACTCAACAGGGAACCCATCCTCATTTGGGTGATAACAGATAGCAGTGATTGATCTGTCATATTGTGTGAGACCGAAATTTCAATATAACAGGAGATGTGTTTAAGTTTATATGGATTCCAGTTCATTATTGATATCAAATAGACTGTAGGAAACTCCAGTCCTGAACTATCGAGCGACTGCAGTCATGAGTCTCAGAGAACAGCTGTCTGCATCAGCCAATCTTCGTGAAAAAGTGGAATCGTCCCCAGGTACCACACGCATCCCAGACAGACCACACGGGGCATTCATGCGACGAGATCTCCAACCAAAAGCAGGACACCAGGACGAGTCAGACAGGTCCAGAAGGCAGAGTGGGGTCTGGATCACTGGCAGCTCAGGAGCGACATGTATAGTTCAACAGGGAGAGAGGGAGAGGAAAAGAGAGAGAGGGAGAGAGAGGAGAAGAGAGAGTAAAGGAGAGAGCAGATAAGAATATGTTATGGCAGTTAGGTTCTGTCACACAATGTATAATGTGAATGTATATTTACTGTAGAGTGCAAGCAGGGACTCCAGCACGGCTAACTATGACAGCATAACTAAAAGGGAGAGCCAGAAGGAAACACAAACATGAGGGCTTC
>JAOVVB010000050.1:20307070-20317722 GCA_028570985.1 Heterobranchus longifilis | reverse complement strand
TGGAGTCGTGAACACTGACCTTAATTGAGGCAAGTGAGGCCTGCAGTTCTTTAGATGTTGTCCTGGGGTCTTTTGTGACCTCTTGGATGAGTTGTCTCTGCGCTCTTGGGGTAATTTTGGTCGGCCCATCACTTCTGGGAAGGTTCTCCACTGTTCCATGTTTTTGCCATTTGTAGATAATGGCTCTCACTGTGGTTCGCTGCCGTCCCAAAGCTTTAGAAATGGCTTTATAACCTTTACCAGACTGATAGATCTCAATTATTTTCTTTCTTTGTTTTTGATTTTTTTTGGAAATATTCTAGCTTTTGAGGATCTTTTGGTCTACTTCACTTTGTCAGGCAGTTCCTATTTAAGTGATTTCTTAATTGTGAACATATCAGGCCTGACTGTGGCTAGAGAAATTGAGCTCAGGTGTGATAAACCAAAGTTAAGTTAAGTTTTAACAAGGAGGGCAAACAGTTTTTCACACAGGGCTGTGTAGTTCGGGATTTTGTTTTCCCTTAGTAATAAAAACCTTCATTTAAAAACTGCATGATGTGTTTACTCTTTGACTAATATTTAAATTTGTTTAATGATCTGAAACATTAAAATGTGACAAACATGCAAAACAAATAGGAAATCAGTAAGGGGGCAAACATTTTTCACACCACTGTAAATATGATGCTTCTTCAAAATAATTAATTAAAATGATAATATTTTCACATCCAGCATTAACGCATCCAGTTAAATGTTTCCTGAAATATTTTGTTACCTGGAGTGAAACTTGCCAGGGCCAGGATCCAGACACTGCGTTCTCACCGTTCACAATCCTGTTGTAGCCACTAACTTGAGGTTTAATTGTGGGCACTCCACATCCTATGAAAAAGGAATAAACAGAAACTCACAAATGAAGTTTAAATCAAAGTTAAGCAGAAAATCTTACAATGGAGTTGATTATGTTTCAGAAAACTTGCCTAGTGTGGAGGCCACAAGAGCAAAGCAACTAATGATCCACAGCATTGTGTAGCTGAGACACTATCCTGCTATTCCAGAGGACCTGATACTGGCTTTATAGTCCTTGCAGAAGCTGATACAACTGGGAAAATGTCAATGTGGTCTGGCACACCTGTAAAAATCCCACGACCCAGGAATATTTATAACTTACATTCATATCATGTTTATTATAGTCACATATAGAATATTAACTCAACCAGGCTCTAGAAACGATGTGGATCAGATCATCTGTTCATGTTTATTCAAACAAATGATTGTTGAAAAATGATATTATTATGATTATTATTATTATGTAAAATATATCTCCTTTAAAATATTTATTCTCTTGTATTTTGTCACTTCGTAAACAGTGTTCTCACGAAACATTCTGTGATCTCATAGACCCAATGTGGTATAAAGTGATAAGTACATTAACATATGTAATAAATTGCATAACTTATATGTACTGATATACTTATCACTTTAACCCACACAAGGTCAATGTGGTTACAGAATGTATCATGAGAACACTGGTTACAAAGTGACAAAACACCATAATAACTAAAAACTGACAGTATTATTGTACTAGTCAAAGATTTTTGGGATTTATTTTCTATATGAACAATACTGTTTTTTTCCCCCCCCCAAAACTATTAAGTAACACAAATGTCATTAGGTAATTAATCAAGAACAACCACAACAAAAACAACACGACGGTCAGCTTTTCTGGAACAGTTCTTGCATTTGCAAAACCCATCAAGCACCATGATGAAACTGGCTCTCAAGATGACCATCACAGGAAAGCAAGACCAAAACTTACCTCTGCTGCGAGGAGACGTTCATTTAGAGTCACCAGCTTCAGGAATCACCAATTAACAAACAGCACCACTAGAGCTGTTATAAAGGCTTTACAAAATGATAATTAGCAGACACATCTCAATATAAACTGTTCAAAGGAGATTATTGCATATTTTGGATGCCTTCAGTGTTGTTTTATAGTGTAGAAAGAAATAAAAATCAGGAAAGACCATGGAATTAAAAGCTGTGTCCAAACTTTTGACTGATATATTACATTGACTGGTACTGTATGTACAGTCATATTCAAAATGACATTTTTTAATTATATGTTTTTCTGTAAAAGCAATATATAACCTTTTTCTTCTTGCTATTTATTTAACATAAATGAAGCCAAAAAAAGTGGACAATACTAAGAACCCCCATGATTCAGTAGCTTGCCGATCCAACTGTAGCAGTAATAACATGAAAAAAAGAATAGTTTCCCGTATGACTATCAGTCTCTCATATCATGTCAATTTCACATTGTAATTCTGCACATCACAAGGTTACTAAACCCAGGACAGCTTCCATCGTTATCCTTCCTAGTTGAGGTGTAACACCCTGCTCAGACAATTCACCATCAAGACACCAGAGGGTGGCCTCCCCTAAATGTTAAAAGACTCCTCTGTAACTCAGCTCATTGCAATGTGCCTAGGGGACATGTGTCTTTTACGTGGGAACAAATGATCTGAGTTCCCACATAAAAGACAAATGACCCCTAGGCACATCGCAAATCCTTATTATTAGCATGGCATGTTCATTTGGATGACCATCATGTGTTTTACTGTCCTGTTTGTTCTTATTCCTGCCCTTTCCAGACCCTTTGTTTGCATTATTGATGCCTCTTGTGCTGCCAAAACAACTCTGTCAGCAACAAATCCTGTAAGTTGCAAAGTTACAACTTAAAGAACTGTAAGTTTGAATTTGCTCAAGAGCCCAACAATGGCACCCTTGTGGAGCTGGGGATCAAACCACCAACCTTCCAATCAGTAACTCAGTGCTTTAGCCCTCGGAGCTACCACTACCCACTTCTTGTTGATATGACGGACTGAAATAGTTAAGATAATAATGTTTGTCCTTACAGTATACAGTATAACTGAATGGTTATGATGGCAGTTGGGAGTTTGTAAAATGCAAACTACTGTGTACTGATTGGAGCAGCCTTAGCTACAGGGACATTAGATTTGAATAAAAGTGTGAAGGCCACAGCGTCAGTGTGACAATTATGATATCATTGCCATGGGGTTAATTACTTGTTAAAGATGCATGTTGATCAGAGGAAGCGCTCTGGTTTTCATGTTTCGCCTAGTTAATGTTTGTTTTGCACATTCTATGACATGTTTTCCATTTGATAGATGAATTTGGGAAATGAACACATATTCTCTATTTATTTGCTATTTTCTGTTCATATTCCCAGAATAAGCACAGTTGACCTAATGGTGCTTCTATAGAATAGTGTTTGAATTTATTTCTTCATTTATTTCGTAACTATATCTCATAAACTGTAAGTTGATTCCTTGTTCTCTCCCAAACAGAAATGCAAAAAGATGCAAACGTGCGTGAGCTCTAATAATGATCAAACACACGTTCACATTTATAAACAACAGATCTGCCTCCTGCCAGTAAATCCCAAAGTGGTGAAGCCTAATTAAACAGCTAAGACTCTTGATGACATGCATACTGTAGATTCACACACAAACTTGATGTTCTATGTTCAGCACCTATTTGTGTTAGGTATTCCGAATTCGCTGGCCAAACATGTAGGATCAGCCCCTCCTCACTGATGGTCAGGGTCCTGAACCTCTGGCACTGTTGTTCCAGTGGTTAGCCAATCCAATGATTAATCACCTTTTTTAAACCCTGTTGATTTACCAAAGAAAGCTGCTGCATGGTTAGTTGGGCTTTTTCTATTTTCAGGGTAGCAGTCAAACAAACAGCTGTCTCCCTGCCAATTCACATGCTAACACAGCACATTCATAGAGCTGGACAAAGGCCTCTGAATCATCCTGAACCGGAATCTTGCTGGCACAGCATCCAGTCCATTACAATAACAGAACAAAAATAAATGATTTAAATAATCATTAAACGCATTATAAAGGAGAAATCACATATCCAGGAGAAATCACATATTTGTACACCATCTGAGGTAATCTTTCTATTTTTCCTTAAACACAACTCAAATGTTATTATTAAAAAACCAGTAAAGTAAAGCAATTTTGTATGTTTTAGATTTTGTAGTGTTCAAATAGCATTACGACATAACTTAAATGTTCACTGCACACAAACACACAAGCCGAAGATAGATAGAAAGAGAATCCATTTTATTTTATTAATGAGCCACCACAGAATCATAGAGGAGGACATCTATAAGGAAGTACAGCTACAAAAGTGGATGTAATGGCACAAATAATCTTAGCTTAACCTAAAGAACACATCGTGACCAATCACTACAAGATGCACTGAAAAAAAAAAAAAACATGTCACAGAAATACCAGATTTGGTCACAAGATGTATGTTGGTCTCAGTTGGCACTGGCTGGCATTAACAAGTACTTATGAGAGTGCAGTGTGAAATGTGCTGTTTGCGTGTAGCTGATGCTGGGATTTCTCTCTCTCGTCTTCTGGTGTGGTGTTAGGTTTAGTCAACCTCCTCGATGGTGGGCCCAGAGGAAGCACTACCACCTGCACCTCCAGGGAACCCACCTGCGCCACCAGGCATTCCTCCTGGCATGCCCCCAGCACCTTGGTAGAGCTTGCTGATTATGGGGTTACACACTTTCTCCAGCTCTTTCTGCTGATGCTCGTACTCATCCTTTTCTGCAGTCTTTGGCACAACAGACAAAAAAAAGCAAACAAATCAAATATCTACAAATGCAATGTTCAGCAGTGTGGAATGATGAGCACTTTTTATTTTCTGGTTTGTTTTTCATAAAAAGCTCTTATAATTTATATATACTCAGATATTTGATGGAAAACTCAAAATCTGTTGTGGTTATATGTCTTTACCTGGTTCCTATCCAGCCAGGCAATAACCTCATTGCACTTGTCCACAATTGTCTTCTTGTCCTCAGCACTGATCTTGTCCTTGAGTTTCTCATCCTCCACTGTGCTCTTCATATTAAAGGCCAAGGACTCAAGAGCATTCTTGGCTGTGACCTTATCTCTTTGAACATCATCCTCTGAACGGTATTTTTCAGCCTCCTGCACCATTCGTTCAATGTCCTCCTTGGATAGGCGGCCTGAAAGAGCCAGACGTTATTAGAGCAGAGAAAAAACTAGAAAAATATTGGTGTGTTTCTAAATCTCATTTGTGCTGATACCTTTGTCATTAGTGATAGTTATCTTGTTCTCCTTGCCAGTGCTCTTGTCCACTGCAGACACGTTGAGAATGCCATTGGCATCAATATCAAAGGTCACTTCGATCTGTGGCACACCTCGTGGGGCAGGGGGAATGCCTGTCAGCTCAAACTTGCCCAAAATATTGTTGTCCTTGGTCATGGCTCGTTCTCCTTCATATACCTGAAAAGCAAAAAAACACTTTATTATAGCAAAATACACTGCTAAAGCCATTGACTTATGACTGGGTATCTGTCAACATAGGGTACCTGGATCAGCACACCAGGCTGGTTGTCTGAGTAGGTTGTAAAGGTTTGAGTTTGTTTGGTAGGAATGGTGGTATTCCTCTTAATGAGCACAGTCATAACACCTCCAGCTGTCTCAATTCCCAGAGACAAAGGAGTGACATCCAGCAGAAGGAGGTCTTGAACATTTTCTGATTTATCGCCTGACAAAATTGCTGCCTGGACAGCTGTATGGAAAGGTTTAAAAGTCACAGTGCATCATGTAATGAGATTTGAAATTGATCAATAAATAAGGACTAATTAGACCACTTTGAGGATGAAGTTTTACATACCTGCTCCATAGGCCACTGCTTCATCAGGGTTAATGCTCTTATTGAGATCACGACCATTGAAAAAGTCTTGCAGTAGTTTCTGGATCTTGGGAATGCGAGTGGAACCTCCAACAAGGACAATGTCATGAATCTGGCTCTTGTCCATCTTGGCATCACGTAAGGCCTTCTCAACAGGCTCTAGAGTACCACGGAACAGGTCAGCATTGAGCTCCTCAAAGCGTGCTCGTGTAATGGAGGTGTAGAAGTCAGCACCCTCATAAAGTGAGTCAATCTCGATGCTGGCCTGTGTGCTGGAGGACAGCGTGCGCTTGGCACGTTCACAAGCTGTCCTCAAACGACGCACTGCACGTTTATTGCCTGTGATGTCTTTCTTGAATTTACGTTTAAATTCTGTGATGAAATGGTTGACCATACGGTTGTCAAAGTCTTCACCCCCGAGATGAGTGTCACCGGCTGTCGACTTGACCTCAAAAATGCCATCTTCAATGGTCAGAATGGACACATCGAATGTGCCACCACCCAGGTCAAAAATAAGGACATTACGTTCACTACCAACCTAAGGCAAAGGACCACAATTTATGTTTGCGCATGTAGCAGTCAATGTTGAGTCTAGTCAATAGCAATATAAATTACAATGTTATTTTTCAAGGTTGTTTTACATGGATACTGGTTCAAACATCAGCCTTTACCTTCTTGTCCAGCCCATAGGCAATGGCTGCTGCTGTTGGCTCATTTATGATGCGGAGGACATTCAGGCCAGCAATGGTGCCAGCGTCTTTTGTGGCTTGCCTTTGGGAGTCATTGAAGTAGGCAGGTACTGTGATAACAGCGTTTGTTACAGTCTAAAGAGGCAAGCAATCGAGAAGTAAAGAATATGGTCAATCTAGTTGATCCAACTTAATTTGATTCAACATAATTTTTTTTTGAAAAAATTATTTCTGATGAACATGGACAGATATTCACTGAGAATGTTCTTTAAATGTTATTGTTGTTGTACAATTGTTGTAAGTGACACAATTCTTTGTAGTTATCATAAGAAATTATCTTTAGCTTCTCTGATTTATCTTACTTTGCCCAGATAAGCCTCTGAAATCTCCTTCATTTTGGTGAGGACCATAGATGACACCTCTTCAGGATAAAACGTCTTCATCTCTCCCTTGTATTCCACCTCCACCTTTGGTTTTCCTCCATCATTCACCACCTTGAAAGGCCAGTGCTTCATATCTAACTGCACCACAGTGTCGTCAAATCGTCGACCAATCAAACGCTTGGCATCTGGGTAGAAAAATTGTGATAATTTGCAACAGGGTACGATATAATCTATAATAAAATTTATACATGTAAGTTTGTATAGATTGTAGAGGTATCATGCCTGTTCGGCTGGGCATACTGTATGCCCTTTCAAATGTTTTCAGATTAGATGGCTTGAGAAACTTTTTCATTCTGTTTTTATAGTAGGTGTTTTAATTAGCTTTACTAATACATAAACTGGTAATGATAAATAGATGTTTTTGTTTTGGTGTGAATATGAACAATATGATAAATTTGAATGTTATGTATATGACAATGCCAAGGAATTGTGCAACCTAAAGAAATAATGCATGACACATCTGCTAGCGCCCATGAGTTAACATAATTTTTAATGCTGGAAAGGGTTGCTATAGTACAATGCAGATGTTTTACAGATTAAAATAAAAAAAAAAAAACACTTTTCACTAAACCCTCTTTTGAACAAACACCCTTGCAGTTTGCTGTTTCCATATAGTTTTTATGCCATCTAGTCTAATGAACTATAAAAAATGCCCCCCAAAAATGTACATGATTTCTTTTTCCAGGTTGCCTGAGATCTCCACATCTATTATGGGTGGATACATAAGAGCTCCCATCATGGTTTACTTTACTATACTTTGTCTTACCAAACACAGTGTTGTTAGGGTTCATGGCCACCTGGTTCTTAGCAGCATCTCCAATCAGTCTCTCAGTGTCTGTAAAGGCAACATAACTGGGCGTAGTTCTGTTTCCTTGGTCATTGGCAATGATCTCCACCTTGCCATGCTGAAAAATGCCAACGCATGAGTAGGTGGTGCCCAGGTCAATGCCTACTGCTGGACCTTTTGACATTATTTCTGAAATAGAGAGATAGGCAGAAAGAGTACTCAGGTCCAGCTGTTGTCATAAATAGGACATAACATGGGCACACTGCCCACAGATATAGAATGTGCTAGTAAGCACCTGCTTGACTGTGTAACTCTGTAATAGGAAGACCCATATTAATGTGTGTCTCAATCATGTCCTATGAGAGCATGTCTAATTTCCAATGAACGTTGTAAATCATTATGCTGTTTTTATTCAACAAACTACCATTCATGATTTTCGTATAAATGCCTGAAAATATGAAACTTTTCTTATTCCCTCTGTTATTTATGACAGATTAAGACAGAAAAAAACAGATGATGACCTTCAAATGTACTGTAAACATACGCTAGACCTATAACTGTCTTTGTATATTTTAACGGCGAGAAATTTATCTGATAAAATTTAGCAGCAGGTTGTTTTCCCAGAATGGCCTTAGAAGATATGCAAGCAAGATGGAAAACTACAGTAACATTGCTCTCTCTGTCTCTAACTTTCTACTAGTCTGCAATGATTGCTTAATGAAAACTGCAATGCCACCATAGACCCATAGACGGTTGATGATCATGGTTTTTCAGCAAATTACAAAAAAACAACGACAAAAAAATTTAAATTAGAAAAAAAAATACAAAATACAAATCTGAGATAGGTTGATTGCAGCAAATTAGGTGAGAGGAAGGTGGTTGCCAGATTGGATTAGATAGGATTGGACTGTATAGGATGGCATAAAACTCATTAAATCTAAACTTAATCAATAGAGGCCATAATAAGTTCATTTTACAAAATCCAACACAGTTTTTTTTATGTTTCTTTTCTTTTTATTGATTGTTACTGATTGTTGAAATCTTTAGTATTCTTATGATCATTTATTCTTTATTCCACCATAGCGTTGTTGTACTTTGCAGTTACAATTCAACAAGATAGATGGATGGATAGAGAGAGAGAGAGACAGACAGACAGACCGACAGACAAAGAGTAGTACATTCCAGGACTAAATCGTATTTTAGAAAATGCCTTGATGCAAATATTTTATGCCTATTATTTATACCTATTTTATTCAAAGAAATGTTTGATAGATATGGGTTTGACATATAATCCATATTATCTACAGTATTTCCAAGGATAAATTAGACTACATAAATTATTGGGCATTTCTCTTACTTATTTTTTTCAAATCAAGCACTCAGTGCAAGTACAGAATGTAATAAACGGTAGGACATTCTGCAGCAGAAGCCAACAGCCAAAAACCATCAGCAATATAAAGCCACAAATAACAGACTAAAGCATGAAGCAAAGCCACTTTTGCAGGCCATTTGCAACACCTCTCAGGCAAACTTTTACCTTTTCTGGAAAGTCAGAGCTAGAGATAACTGTATGGAGTATGTAGGTTGGCTTTAGCCTGGCCTGAACCCTGCTGGTGTGTTCACACTCCCGTCCTGCTGGAATCAGAGACCGAAGCTCTAGACACTTCTGTGTATATAGCCACAGCGGCCAGAGAGATTCCAGCACTCGGTCACCTGATCCCACCACACAGAGAAAGTTCCAGACTACACTGCTCATGTGTGTTCCTCGGGCCAACTGCCTGCAGCACACTCGCACTGCACCGACACTGCTAGCACTAGTGCAAAAATAATGCTCTGAGGGATTTCCTTGAAAGATTTTTGACTAAATATTTCTCATTTCAATATTTTTAATAATTATAATATAGTACATAATATAATATAATAGTTTATATTCATAATAAAGTGTGATATTTAATTTTTAAAGTCTGCTTTTTAAGTTATCATTTAGCTTAGTTGACTGGCTCGGCTGTAGAACGATAGATAAAGGTTTGCTCGGAGGTGATAAGCTCAGAACCAGCGAAACTCAAAAACTGATAATTATTTTAGCTTCATAAAAACATAACTGCATATTACACTTTATTTGTCATTTCTATGCAGAAAAAAGCACAACAGTTTATACTATAATGCCTTTAATTATTTCGTAATTCATTTACTCACATGGCCAAGGTTACTTAAATGTCACTGTAATCTTAAAATAAAACACAAATGACACTCCCATTCCCTCAAATCACCTCAGCACAGTCATACAAGGACCCTTTGTTTATGTGTTTAAACTTGAAAAACATTTTTAAAAAAATCTTTCCCAAGCATCCAAACCATTTACAAGCATTTTCCGATTTCCTTGACGTCATGCAAATTATGTCTGAGGGACACATCTTCCCAAAAAAGAGAACGTCCCAGTGAGACATCCATTTTTGTCCCACTGACACTTGAGCATTGCTAACTATTGACTGTGGTTCGTCACAGAGGCTTTTCTAGAAGGAGCAGTGGACTGGTCAGCTTACACATATGTTTTTATTGAGAACATCACCACTAGATACATATGCATGACTCTATTATTGCATACTGATCTAATCTGATTCAGACATCAAGTAGCAGCAGATTTTTAGTCCTTTTATTTTTTATGCTTCTTATACAGTATATATATAAATTAGAGTGGAGACTGCAAGCCAGGACTTCTCATCCAACATCAGTGTCTGAGGATTGTGCTTCTGGAAGAATGGTCAAAAACTCTGATAAACACACTGTGGAAAGCCTTCACAGAAGAGTTGAAGCTGTTATAGCTGCAAAGGGTAGGCTAACATCATATTAAACCATATAGATTAAGAAGGGGATGTTTCTCAAGTTGGGCAATATAGTGTACACACACACACACAGATAATACATACAGTGGTGTGAAAAACTATTTGCCCCCTTCCTGATTTCTTATTCTTTTGCATGTTTGTCACACTTAAA
>JAOVVB010000050.1:20281809-20306905 GCA_028570985.1 Heterobranchus longifilis | reverse complement strand
AACATTTTGTGTGACAAACATGCAAAAGAATAAGAAATCAGGAAGGGGGCAAATAGTTTTTCACACCACTGTATATACAGTATATTATCTTGTCAACCTCAACTTAACATGAGCTGAACATTATCATTATCATCCTATTATCATCATAGGATTTTTAATAATAACCTTTCTTGAATCACTTTCACATTACAAACATAAAAATTGCACATTATAATTATACATTTCACATGATTCAAAATGTATTGAACATTATAGTATTTAGCATTTATTACTGCAGCATATTAGTAAAAACTATAATACATAAAGTAAAAAACAAAAACAATGTAAATACCTCTAGTCCCTGCAAATAATAGATGAATAGTTCCCAACCTACGTTCTAGGATATTCGTAGATCTGGTGTCCCCTACATTTCAGCATTTTTGTTTTTGAGCCCAAATGTGTCAAGTGTGTTAGACTTCTAACATTGTGATTCATGTACAGCAAAGCTCCCAGGATTAAATTAACTATAAGTGTTCATTTAATGCTGGTAATTTTACTGTGTAGACTCATCAGAACTGAGATTGGGAGCCACATACTCTCTCCATAAACCAAATACTTATTTAAGCAGCATTATTCAGTTTTAACCCATGTTTACATTTCCATGCACTACAACAAACTTCTTTTCTTTGAAAGGACCAGAAATTCAAACATGAGGAAACAAACCAACTTTCAGGTATCAGTCTTTTTAACAGGACTTTTCCAGAAATACCCAGAAAACCCTAGTTTCCAGAGAACAGGTTGCGCAGCTGGTAGAGGAAGGGCTCCCCTTTGCTCTTGTGTCTCCGGTAGCGCTCACTAAGGCAATCCCTGGCTGAACGCTTACAGTAGTTATAGAATTGCTCCTCAGCTTTTTTCAAGCAGCTATTTAAATCCAGAGTCCCCTGCAAGCTGGACACAGACAGGAAACAGTAAGTCTCACATGGTAAAAGTCTGGCAAATCAAATAAGATACTATACAGAATAGAATATAAATATAATAAAATATTCTATATATAATATAGTGATGTATTATGATTGTTTTGTGTGGCAGTTCATGTATCACCACACTGACTTAAATTAATTAAAATTTATATATGTTTGCATTTGAGTTAATGAAATGTTGCTGTTCCGGTATAATCCGACACATGTTGTGCTCTAAACTGTTTGGACATTGGCAGGCAGCACAGCATCCTATGTGGTAGGAGCAAATTATTTTGTAAATTTGTTTAGAATTATAACATATCTAAAAAAATAAATTGAATTTGGATATTTATAAAGTTTACATGTTTTCCCTGTGCTTGGTGAGTTTCCTCCAGGTACTACGGTTTTCTCGTACATGATAAGTGGTACAGAGGATGAAAAAAAATGAATAAGAGAACCGCCATACAAATCAAACCGGCACCTAGGTATTGTGGTGCCTAGTGATTCCCATTCCTACCACACAGCAAGGTGATTTTTATTTTAAATTAAATTAACATTATAGTGTATATTGTAGTGTAATTACATATTATGTTAGGTGTATGATCAGATTTTGTGTGACTGTGTGCATGAGGCTGTAAGTAATTTACTATAAACTATTTATGTTACTTTCTCAGAATGATCTAATTTAATGTAAAATTAATTTTTTAAGAAACTTTTTGAAAGAAAAATTACACATATTACCCTTAAATGGATTTCTAAAGAAATTTAAACTTAACGAATAAGGTGCTGTCTGGGACAGGACTGATGTAAGAGGGAAAAGAGCAACCTGTTTATGAACTGCAAGAGCTGGACCTCATTTCTGCAGCTGAGCAGTGAATCTCTGTTCTCCAGAAGAATAGTAGCACAGATGAAGAGTTCAAACGTGAAATCTCTGTTAATGCCTTGAGGTTCTGTCTCTGGCTCATCCTCTGCAAAAATTGTATATAATTACGGACCAAATCACACCCACAATCCCAATGTCTCTGGTGTACTGAGAATAACCCACTAAATAATATTCATTCTGTGGTAAATCTTTGAAGGTTCCTGTCTGATGGATGTGGTAAAGGGGCTGACAAGTGCATAAGAACAGATGAGTTACATCCTTATACCAACATTGTGTGCACATACTGTATATGATACAGTTCTCAAATACAAATCTTACATAAAAACTACCAATAATAAATAACTAAACAAAGCTTCCTGTTACATTTAATACTGGGGGTTTGAGAATTCTTACGAAAGCTGTGCTTGTAGGCCAGTCTCTCCTGATGGCGTGCCCTGTCCACCTGCTGCGAAATGAGCTCCAGATGATCGCAGCTAAGAATCTCAAACAGCCGTAGAGCATCACTGTGCTCAAACTCGCGCTGGAAACCCAACAGCAGCCACCTGCCCAGGAACATGGCCACAGAGACAAATACTTTTAAAAGAAAGGGACATAAACACGATAAAAAGCGAAAGACAGAAGGCTCACTACACATACTTAGATATATTTAAAATTAGAGCGGTGAAGATAATATCTACCTGTGACAGAATGTCAGTTTATCCATATTGTCTGTTATAATATGAGCATGAAGATGAGGATCCAACTCTTTCAGCAGAGCCGCCTCTAATTCTGTTAAAAAAAAGGGTCAATTATTTTCCTGTATTTTCCATCACTTCACAAATTGTCTTATTTGTCTTACACTATCAAAATTCTCCAAATACAAACTACAAAATCCTTTGAACTAAACACTTTACAAGTGTACATGAAGTAACAGCTTTACCTTACTCCTTCCAAAAATGCTAAATAATGTCTATTCATAGAAAACTTCACCAAATGATCACTTACACCTTTTGTTACATCGATTTACAGTATGAGGAGCCTCCACCAGAAGTCAGTGTGTAAGTTGTTTCTATATACAGTCGACCCTTGCAAAGTCCCAGTTCAAAGTTCGCCTCAGTCTTTTTTTTCCTAGGAATTTTTCCTTAGAAACTAATTACTAATTGTTTGAAGAAACACCCACAATTTCGCAAAAACCTCAAATATCCACCATAATTTTTTTCTGGCTTTTTCCGTGCCAACATATCATTTTCATGTGTTTTAACGCAAAACTATTTAGAACAATATAATTTACTCATTTTGTAACATAAATAAATTCAGCTAAATTTCCATATAAAACATAATAGAGTACATATTTTTTTAGTACTGTATAGAGAACACAAAGCAACCGTAGAGGAAAACGCGGCTTGGGATGATGAATTATTACTGTACTTACTGTGCATGAATTAGAGTACATATAGGGGTAACGTTGGTGTTATGTTTTAGCAGTGCGTGAGACATTACAACAGTACAGTACTGTATAGTATATGGGTGTACTTTTACATTCATTTTTTTATGGGTAATGTATTAAGCTGAGTTTGAAATGAAATTAAAGTGTTTTGGGGGAATATTTATGGTTTAAACTATAAAAATAGGTATTTATAGGCCTTTTTTTCTTTTTTGGTTTTTCAAAATTCGCCGGTGCTCTAGGAACATAACACCTGAGAATTTTGGGAGTTAACTGTATACAACTGTATGTTGTATACAGTTACAAATCTCATGTTATATTGAAAAAAATCAACTTCTTCTGGCCAATCAGAAGATATACATACAGTATACATGATATACACTAATCAGCCATAACATTACAACGCAAACATTATTGACAATAAAGTGTGGGTTCCTCTTGTACCACTGGGGTAGCTCTGGTCCCTCAGTGCATGACTGCTCAAGATTTTCGGGTATGAGTTTTGGGACTGGGTCAGTGGCCTTGGTCTCTTCGCCTGCAGGCTATGGTGCACTGGAGGTTCTGGTGCTATTCTATCATTACTAGCATGACTTTTTCTGGAATATTTTGCTGTGCTGGTTTTTCTGTGTGATCAAACCAGACAAACTATCCTCTTGATCACCACAGGCATTAAAGAGCTTTAGGTGCCCATGATCTTGTTTACTAGTATACAGTACAGTTTACTGGTATATAAATCAATGTTAATGTATTAATTTTACGTGGTATAAATGTTATGGCTGATCATTGAAAATAATAATAACCATTTTAAATAATTTACATTTGTACAAAGTTTTATATTTACTCTATAAAATGGGGATACAGCTACACTTGCTCTTCCAATATAGAAACCCACCAATTTTGCGGTGCAGGCCATCAGCACAGAAGTCTCTTGAAAATTTCTCCATGTAACAGCAAAAGCTCCAGTATGTGTCCACCTCTGAATCCAGAACCTCCAGGAAGCGACTGCATAGATCATTCATACCCTGTGCATAACTGACCTCTGAGAGACAAACATTTACATATGTGACAATTTTTACAAAAGGCAAAAAAGGCTAATTATAATAATCAAAATGTCTAAAATTTGGACAGTTTGTCCTGTCTAGACAAAATAGGTCTGGTATTTTAGCCTTTCTTGCCTTGGTGATAAGCAGCAAAGGTAATCAGGATATCTCTCAGCACCAGTAGATTACCCAGGCCCTCATTCCTATTGAAAACAACAACAACAACAACAACATAAATATCTAAATTCCTACTCTTTACAGAAAAAAAGCTACTTTACTTTTGCATTGGGTCATTTCATATCAGAGATTATAACCATGATAATTATTTAGCAGGAGTGCTTATCAGAGAAAGTTTGCAGAAGCAAGAGAAAGTAACTGCAATGTTAATTACTCTGCAGTAGGGAATAATTACCAACACATTTACAAATATTATTTTATATAAACAAACATATCGAATTTATTTACAGATGGAGGTTTTGTTATTCATTATTCAGAAAAGTACTCTGGTGAATTTCTTTCTTTAATTTATTGCTAAACTGTGGAGCCTCAGTTGTGGCAGTATTTTCTAAAAATATTTTCCACCAACAACATCTATTTCACATGTGGTTACTGCCATATTTTTTTTTATCTGGATCTGTCTGTGTGAATAAGTGGGCATGGTGAGTGTGAAATTTTAGGCCTCTCTGCTGGTTATAACCTTATTCATAAAGGCATTTGCCCATCTGTATATCTAAGCAGTCAGCAGCATAACACTATCAGATTGATCTATAAATATTAGCCATTGCATTTACTGTATATTTGTCACAGATAAACAGTTCTTACATAGCCATTATGATATACTATATGATCAAAAGTTTGTGGATACTCATATATGCCTTTTAAACATCCCTTTGCAGATTTAGTCCCCCCTGTGCTGGTATAATAATATACACTTCTGGTGTACCTATTCGGCCACACTGGGGTCAGGGCGGTGTGTGTAGGACACTTAAGTTCTTCCACTCCAACTTTGGCAATCCATGTCTTCATGGAACTTGCTTTTGGCAAATTTGGGCCTCTTAGTTACATTTAAGGAAAATTGTAATGTAATGCTACAGCATACAGATATCATTTAAAAATGCTAATCTTTCATATCTTCAAAGGGAAGATATGGGTGTGGAATTTAGGTGTCCACAAATGTTTTGCTACTGTATATAGTTTATTTTGTAACGGGAACCTTAACAGCATCACAGAGTAAAAGCTCCTGCTTGCTGAGATTTAAGATTTATGGAAGTAGTTATAAAGGGTTTTGATTAGAGCACTTGACTACGCAGCCTCAAATAGTGTTTGAAGCAGGCATCTCACGGCTTTGAAGCACTGTGATTCCAGATGCGACAGTCACAGCTACAAAGCGGAGTCAAGAAAATATACGACAAACAAGCAATTGAGTCACCAAAACTGTGTGGACAAACAAAAGGATACTTCTAAAGTAGACAAGGAAAAAATTATATAACACAAAAAAGGAAATGAGCTCCTGAATCTTAGAACATGGGGGTAATTTTTCGCTTATATACTGTATATAGTCCATCTTAATAAATTAGTATACTGTATTGTGGAAAAGTTTTTTTTTTTTTTCAATTTATTTAAAAAAATCAAACCCTTATATATTCTAGACTCATTACATGTAAAGTGAAAATGTCAAGGCCTTTTTTGCTTTAATTTTGATAATTACTGTTTTTCAAAAACTCAGTATCTTGAACTACTAAAATATTTCATTTCGAGTTTGAGTAGATTATTATAAATACCATGTACATCTTGGTCTAGTTCAGTAGACACAACCACACTTATGGGGAAGACTGCTAACTTGACAGTTGTTCAGAAGAGGGCAGTAAGCCACAGAGGTCATTGCTGAAAGGACTGGCTGTCTGCAGAGTGTGAAGGGAAAAGTGTTGTAGAAAAAAGTGCATAAGCATCTGGGATGATCGCAGCATTAAGAAGATTTTCATGAGGAATAGAACGAGGCTGGAGTCAGTGCATCAAGAGCCACCACACAGATGTCTTTAGGAAATGGGTTACAACTGTTGCATTCCTAGTATCAAGCCACTCCTAAACCAGAGACAACATCAGAGGTGTCTAAGAAGAAAAATAACTGGATGGTGGCTCAGTGGTACAAAGTCCTTTTTTTTAGAATAGTTAATTTTGCATTTCATTTGGAAATCAAGATCCCAGAGTCTGGAGGAAAACTGTAGAAGTCCAGTGTGAAGTTTCCAAAGTTGGTTATGATTCGGGATGCCATTTCATATTTTGGTGTGGGTCAGTTGTGTTTTATCGAAGTCCAAAATTAATGCTGGAAAATGTACCAGCAGATTTTAGAGCACTTCATGCTGATGCCTCAACAGTGCCACAGGTTAATTACCTCTGTTCATTCACCTCTGCTGATACAGTAAGTTGTGCTAAAGGAGCTCGGACCAAGTTCTGAGTGCATAAATGAACATATTTTTCAGACATTGGACATTTCTGTATTGTACATCCTTTTTGATTAATCTTAGGAAATAATTGTAATATTTGGACATTCTGAGGTTTCTTTTTTTTTTTTTTTACTGAGCTGTAAGCCATAGCTGTAATGAGCTCTAAAACATATACACAAATAATCATTGAAACTGAAACAAAACAAAAAAAAAAGGCTTAAAACATTTCACCTTATATGTAATGAATCTACAATATATGAAGGGTGCACTTTCCACAATATTCTAATTTATTCAGATGGACTGTATACAGAATATATCATCTGAATTATCATATTTCTTTCTTTCTTTCTTTCTTTCTTTCTTTCTTTCTTTCTCAAGCCTTAATTCTCTCTTATCTTTTCGTCTTTGTGTTTATTTTCACTTTCTACTCTTACTGCTGTTTTTCTTAAGCCCCGATAGACACTACCAGTAACCCTTCTGCAAAGATGCCTTAATGCCTTATTATTGGGGGATGATAAACTGGCCCTAAATTTCCTGGCATGTGGAGGAAATAGATGGTTAGAGGTTTCTGAGCAACTGGGTTTTCCTGAATGGCTGCTTTAACTGTGTGCTGTTGCTGCCTTGTGTTAGCTGTACAAACAGTGTATTATGTAATACCTTGTAACTTTATGTACCTAGTGGAACATAAAGATAAATTTTAATTCCTTCTAAATAGTTATTTATGCTGAAAGATGAATATCAACTCAAATATATAATGTATATACCTAGAAATTGTTTCACTTTTATTGATTTAATCTATTTTGTGCTGTTTCTTCCACAGTGTGCATTTACTTAGGATGTTGTTATGTGTAATAGATTAACTTGCATGTTGGTTTGTATGCCTCTAGGCAGTGCTTGTGCCTTTGTTTGTGTATGTCAAACTGTTAAAAGATGTTATAATGTTTCAAACTGTTAAAGTTACTGTAACCGTACTTGTAAATATCTATGCTAAAAGTGTCTATTGTGACTTTCCTTAATAAATACCACATCATACAGAGTGAATTCATACAAAGTGCAGCATACAAATTGTTTCTTTATATAATAAGCACTATTATTTAAAAGCCCATTCATTGCACTATACTGGGCCATTAATGTGGACCTACTTACAGTGAAGAATCTTTCCAATCATTAGTCTTATAATTTCTTCATATCATTAATATTTTACTTCAGTGCCACTGGAATGTAAGGTGTATCATTTGACATGGGAGACAGATAATATATAGTTTTTTATTTTAGTTCCAAGGTTGTTTGATAAAGTGGTGTGGCAGCAAGGACATGCCGGTAGTATGTCAATAACAGCTGTTTGCAGTTAAAACATCTACTAAGATACAGGGTAAGCATAAAGTCCTTCCCTGATCTTATCAGGGAATATTAGAGGCATTGTGACTCCAGTGAGAGAATCACCAGCAGACTCAGACATTGTAAATAATTTACTGCCACATAGTTGGGGTACAGGAATTTCCTAGAAAGAAAGAAATTGACAGGACATACGTGTAGTAGGCCAGGCATCTATCAGTTCTTGGAACATCTTTGTCAATGATGCGTATAGCCTCCTGAAGTTCTTCCAAGTCAAAGGTCACCCGTTCAAACAGGACCTCCAAAGATGCAAAAAAAAGTCAATAAAAAAGTACAGAAATGTTTTCATATTTTAAACTCTTATGTGTGGCACTAAAATCGAAGAAATAAGAAAGATGAACACTACTGTAAAAAGGAAGGAAGAGCAACTCAGTTTCAGTTTCTCAGTTTCCAAAGTGCTTTTTTTTCAGATGAGTTAATTTTGCATTTCATTTAGAAATTAAACTCTCAGAGTCTGAATGAAAAAGTGGCGATGCACAGAATCTGCGTTGCATGAAGTCCAGATCAGATAGTCAGTTTTCTCTGTCGGTGTGCAGAGCAGGAAGGACCTATTGTAATGTAACTTACAGTACATGCACTTACATTCTGATATAAGAAAACATGAAAAAACACTGAACTAATCCTTTGGAGGTCTTTTCACCAAGCCACTTTACCCACAATAAATTGGACAGTATGGTTTAAGAATTTTTATTATATTTTAGATGAATACAGGTTTAGAGTACAAACCTAGCAAAAGTACCATAGAGCCTTTGTGACATGCCGCACTCTTCAGCAAATATGTTATAGCTGATTTTTTAGATTTTTAAAAGTGGTGTACCAAACAATATTGGAAAAAAAAAAAAAACGTATTTCCTCTTTATCTTTTGATCATTGTGATCTGACCTCCTACTCCTGCCTACATGAGTTTTTAATCCACTGTAACCTGCAGACTACTCTATGCATAAAATATTGCCAGACACAGCTTATCTTCTTTCATATCTCACTAACGTTTGATGAAAAAAGGACAAAATAGTTGCATCATCTCATTATTAAGTACTATTGCAGTAAAAGTTTACTTGGTATTCAAATGCACATCTGCAGCCTTGGTTTTTAACCAATGAATGCAGTGGTTTGAAAGTATGTACAGTATGCACTGTTGGTTTAAACCAAAATTTTACCCCTGGACATGTACAGTTGTATCAGTTCTTCTTTCACACATGGTGGAAAATGTGGTTTGTGAAAGTGTGGTAAGGTGCTTTCTCACAACTGTTACTAAGCCACAGAGGTGGTTTTACTTTCCCATTGATAATCATTTATCATAATAAAAAAGTAAAAACTTTGCTAATAACGGTGGCCTCTTTAAAAAAAAAAAAGAAGTTTTTTTTAATATGTTGAAGTTTTTTTCCAAAAAAGAGTTGACATTTGTTAAATGCCTAGTTTATTCAAGTTGGTATGAAAGACACACATAAAGCAGTCATATTCATGTTTAATCTAACAAATCTAAGTGGTATGTCGAATAAATATGTCGAATAAATATTTCTAATAAATTTGTGACTTTTTTGTTAGGTAGACAAACAAAAATTAAGTAATATGTTATTTTTGTAAGTAATATAACCATAACAGTGCTGTCACATTTAAATGGCCTATGTGTTCATCCCAAGAAATCTTATTTCACAGGCCCACTAAATTCCTGATTCCAAGGGATTATGATTAATTTTCTATAACAGTAGCTCTAAGAATAATGCTGGCTACTGTTCATATCACAGGTGCAACACATAAACAGATTTTAGAAGTATGAATACCCGTTTTTAGCTCATATGATCAAAATTATTTTCTGGATGTTCCATAATATTAAACATAATTCTAAAAAGAAAAAAAAAGTTAGCAGACTTCTGTGGTGTGCTGTTTGGGTCAGCACCTGCTTTACCCCACATCACACCACCCTATAACATTTATTTATTAATGTTGCTATAACAGCACCCCCCACTGCACCTAATTTCTTAGTAAATTTTTACAAAATCCAAGGAAGAGGTACAAGTACGTATTGAATTTTTATTATGATAATATCACACACAAACATATAATTATTGTGATGTGTAATACTGGGCGAATACGATACCATTCTCTGAATCTCAGTTCAGCTGTTAATTGCTATACTGATACAGAGTATTATATTGTCTCCTGCAGCATATGCATGCTACATGCCTTATTCACCTCCAAAGAACTGACGGCAAAAATACTGTTCAATAAAACTGACTGTAGCTGGTGCCATAGAGCTTTAGAGTTTTGTAAAAAAAAAAATCAGCTACAGAGTGCGGCATGTCACAAAGGTTCTATGGTACTTTTGCTAGGTTTGTACTCTAAACCTGTATTCATCTAAAATATAATAATAATTCAGGGATGTTAGTTTTACCTGTGCCTGAAGCTCCAGGAAGGAAATCCTGTCCCTGACCTCTTTTGACTTGTACTGGTGCTGTAGTGTTTCTCTTTCTCTCTCCTGTCTTTGTTCAAAATACTGCACGGCTGCTACCAACTCAGCTGAGAAAATAAGAAGAGAGGGAAAAATGGTCACACCTGTATAAAACTACAAAGGGGTACGTTATGCAAAAATATAATGGAAATGGTGCAATGTTGGGATGTAATGCGGAATGGTATAATGCTTTGAATGGGGTTTACCATCAGTGCCATTAAGTCGCAGACGAATAGCTCCAGGAAGCAGACGTTGCCACTTCCTCTTCATAACATGGTAACGTATTGACATCTCTTCAAGCAACAGGGCGCGCTCCAGTGTTGTAGAGCTGCACGGGTACATTCCAAATAAGAAGCGCCAAACCATGCCTCTCTCCTCCGGAGACACACCAGCTAATCACACATACACACCAAGGAGTTTTAGTTAGGGCTGATGGCTTTGAAAATGTTACTGGAAACTGCTACTGACAATGTAAAAGCTAAAACACTTTAAGTATTGAACAATCTTTAGAGAAAAATATCAGTCTTTAAAAACAAACAAACAAACAAACAGTATAACATAATCATTAAATTAATCTGTAATTAAGGAGTACAATTTGTTTATCAAATTATTCCAATCATAAAAATAAAAAAAATTGCATATAGAATCAGCTAAAGATAAAGCTCATCTGCTCAGCTCCCAAGAGTAGCCTACATCTTTACAGAGGATTATAGTATTATAGATTTCCCTGTAAACAAAAGAGTAATTAGTTCGAGTCTGCCTGGCTGAAGAGTTGTGCTAATTAACAGAAAGAAAAAAAGTGAAAATGACATTCAGATTCTAGATCCATAGCCTTTTCAAGTCACAAACTAAACCCAATAGAAAACTGTTGGACAATGATGAAGAGGGCAGTAGCAGTCCAGAAACCATGATCTTCAGGCAGTAATCAAACAGGCATTGATTGAGTGAGTGAAATCAGTCCTACAGACATGTTTTGACTCTATGCCCAGCAGCATCAAGCAGGTTTTAAAGAATAAAGGACTTCACATTAAACATTGATTATTGTATAGCAATTTTATTACATACACTTTAATTCGCTCTGGATAAGAGCGTTTGCCAAATAATTAAATTTAATTATTCCTTTTAGCTTGACTGTCATTATTTAAAAAAAAACAAAAATGAGAATGTCATTAAAACATAGTTTTAACAATTAACACAAATAACTCAGTTTCACTTTTGTCACAATATTTTTGGCCACCAATGTATGAGAATTACATAATTTGTACAGTTTTACCAGATTAATTTAGTACTGGTGTGTGAACAGGGAAGCTTTTCAATCTCTCAATTGCAGTTGCAATCAACCTCACAACCAGCAGGGGGCGCTAAACGTTACAAATCCACAAAATGGACAAATAAAGTATAAATAACAGCAGCTTTATTCATTTAAAATAGATTTAAAGCACATTTTTGCAATATACTGTATATAAGATAATGTATGTACATATAGAAAATATTATCAGCACTGGTTTGAAAACAATCTTTAAGTTGCACATACAACATGAAGATCTTGAATATACCTTTGTCTCATAGTATCAGTGTAGATAGAGACATTGATTTAATTCAGGATATCAGTAAATCCAATTCAGAAAACAGTATAAACTGTTTTCCAGTAGAAGCAAGTCAAAAAAAAAAAAAAATAAAACAAGACACGCAATCCTCTTTCTGGACTTTATCTCCTCCTTAAAGCTCTTAAATAAATCTTATTATGAAAGTCTTATGGGCTGTGAATTTAATGACACAGAATAAAATATAAGAGGCATGTAGAGCACGAAAGAGAACAGAACAGAACAATTACAAGCCATTTCTATTCAGTGTGAGTTCTTTGGCATTGTAAGTGAAATAAGATTTGTACCAAAACTCAAATTGTCAAAATATTAAATACAGTGTTATTACCAATTTTGAAGCAAAACACACAACACATAACAGGGGTTTCTTTAAAGTGTTACTAAAATTCTGTCTTATCATCAACGTTAGTTTGAGACAGTTTGTTTGACTGTTACAAAACAGTTGACTCTAAAAATTACACTCAAACATAAGTCATATCCAAAAACATCTTTTCCAAATATTGCAACATACAGTACTTCAGATCTATAATGTTTTTCACTGATTTTTCTTCACATTTTAGATAATTATACAATTATTTTGTACTATAATCCATGCAGCAATGTTAGGAGGCTTGAATGTTTGTGTCCCCTGAGGTAGTGCATCACATGATTTTACACTACACACTTATCCATCGCCCTTACATTTGGCAAAGGACCAGAATAACTAATGTGAATTGTTGGGAATTTCTCATCTGGATGTGTGGTTGACCTAGGCCAGCCAGTAATATAAGAATATTTATTCCAGTGCATGAACTGATGATACAGCTGGATCATTTCACTTGTTATTAATGAGTCGTTCTGTGGTCAGCTTTCTCATGAAATCTCTTCTATTAGTTTCCGCATATACTGTATGTTAAACTGACAAGTATTGCGCACTATGCTTGTGCATTGGTATTTGTGTGTTTGCCCATTATTAGATCTCAAAGAGATGGCAGATGATAGATGATAGAGGTTTTTGTCATAAACAGTACAATAATAAAAAGTCAGTTAGTATAGTTTAGATGTAGCCCAAAACAAGACTTTTTCCATAACTTAAAAAAAAAAAATGTTTTGCAAGAAGGAAATATAACTTTCTTATGGTTGTGTGCGAGTGGTCAGATGTGAAGCTTAATTGAAATGAAAGGGAGACGGCATGGTGCAAGGCACTGATAACATCCTTTGCATAATGGCATGGTCAGGGTTGAAGTAATGAAGTAGACTGTTTACATTTTAAGAAGTACGACCAACTTAAACTGATTATAAAATATTGCAGCTACTAAAAACAAACAAACAAACAAACAAACAAACAAACAAACAAAAAAAAACACCTGTAGATTTATGATACAATGTGTGCAACAAAATGTGTCAACATGGTTTCCAAACAAATTAAACATTTTTATTAAAGATGCCAGCTTGCTGGTCAGTCTGAGGGACTGTCCCAGAGACAAATACTGTACCTAGGAATCTTGAACTATTGCTTTCTTTTGTTGCAAAATTATACCATACCATAATAAAAATGCAGATCCAACAACAATGCAGTTACAACATGGTGGACCTGGGTCTTCTAAAAGATGTCTTCATGCTGGTTGCAGATCAGTTGCGAACAACCCTCTCTTTCTTTGAATATGGGTATGACGTTGCAAAAATGTAGATTTTTTTGGTCATAGGAACAACTGAAAAACTGGTGCCCATGTGTATCTTTTCTTTGCCTGTGTGACCCATTTTTACATTTTTTGCTTAGTCATGTTTTATAGTTAATTACAATAAAATAAAACTCAGTTCATCATATTGTTTAGGTTGTGCTGAAAAAGGATATGTGACTAAAGTATACTACATAATCCTGAGCCCTACTGTATGTATGTTTATTTTAAAAACAAAACAAATGGACAAATGGAACAGCAAAACAAAAAATGGTTTGTAATGGCTTGAAAACATTCATTCTGGAGAACACATTAAAAACAGTAATAACAAATTTATTATTAATAACCCATTCATTCATTTAGGAAGCTCTGTAGTCCAACTAGGTACCGTGGAGGCCAATGGAGACCATTGAATTTATTCCCATTTTTAAATGACCGTAGTAGGACCTCCGGTCAACCTCTGTATTCATGTACGCATTCACAGACAATTTATGCATGGGCAATTTGGGAATGCTGCTTAATCTAATCTGGATGTTTTTGCAGACTGTGGGAGGAAACCAGGGTACCTGGAGAAAACCCACCACACATGGAGGGAACATGCAAACTACACGCACACAGATTCCCAGGTGGGAATTGAAGACTGGAGGTACAATTTGACAGTCCTAACCACTACACTAATAATAATAATAATAATAATAATAATAATAATAATATGTCTGTATAATTACTTAGCTGTGTAGTCTATAAGAGACTATTTAAGAACTAAATAGAGACTATTAAAGTGATCAGTGCTGACTGATAACTGACGGAACATGCTGGAATCTTTACCTCAGGGGTATTTGGGAGGGGGGGGGTCAGAGTGGTAAGCTTCATATTTACTTTAAAAGGGGGAAAAAATTACTTTACTTTTTTTTTTTTTTTTTACTATTTTATTACATTTTTTTTTTTTACACCACGTCCACTTTAGCTTCAGACACTCATAGTGTAGATACGATACGTGCTATGTATTCCTAATATAATGGGACAAATCACCACTGGTGTAATGTTACCGTGTGTAAATATGTACACCCGCAGCCTGGACTCGTCCACTCTCCCCTCTGCGTCCATCACACCCGGCAGGTTCACGCGCTGAGAAGCGGATGTGGGTGACGTCACGGGGGCGACACGTGACACGTGCGGCATCTTGCTTTCAGTTCTCAGTGACTTTCCTACCTGTGAAGGGCCACAGTCTCTGTTTCTGTGTTCTTCCCACTCCGAGCGGAATGAAATTTCCCCCTCCAACAGAGACGCATCACGAGGGGAACTGTCCGTGTTTGAACCCCTGCTCTCCATTCTCCGTCTGAAAAGTCATACAGTCCTCAGCCACCTGCATTAGAGTTAAATCAGGGTAGTAATTAAAAGCTTAACTGTGCTCATCCCTGGCTTGGTCGACGCACTGAGATCTCACCACGCGCAGCACGCTGGCTGTAAACTGACAGGATTAAAGCAAACTTTGCACTCCTCCTGTCACATGACAGCAAACTGCCATTTCCTCAGGGTTCAGAGCTCAGTTTTATTGGAAAACCTTTTAACACCCTCTGCTGGTCAGATATTTTGCTTTATATTTGATCCCATCTGATCTACACTATATGGACAAAAGTACTGTATTTGACCAAACCTGTTATTCGAGTGTTTCAATCAGGAATCCAATTCAATCCCTAGTGAAGTGCAATCTTAATGCTTCACCACACCAAGACATCTTGGACAATACTATGCTTTCAACTTTGTGGCAACAGTTAGGGGAAGGCCCTTTTCTATTTCAACATGACTGTACCACAGTGCCCTAAGCAAGGATCACATGTAAAAGACATGGTTTGATTTGATGAGTTTGGTGTGGAAGAACTTGATTGGCCCGCATAGAGCCCTGACCTCAACCCCATCGAGAACCTTTGGGATGAACTGGAATGAAGATTGCCTGCCAGGCCTTCTCGTCCAACATCAGCACCTGACCTCATAAATGCTCTACAGAATGAAGGGACACAAATTCCCACAGAAACACTTCAAAATCCTATGGACAGCCCTTCAAGAAAAGTGGAAGTTGTTATAGCTGCAAAAGGGCGACCACATATGTAATTTGAATAATCCTGTTTGTCATAATTAGCACTCCACACTCTCTGTGACTATTTAAATTCTAAAATCAATTTTTAAAAACGGTGTCCAGAACACTGGACATGAGGTGTGGATACACCATGTGTAGAATGCCAGGCCATCACAAGGCACCGTGCACATCCATATTCACACAATCCTTGTATAAACAATCAAATAATTTCCTCTTCAGTCATTCAGATGCCGAGTTGCTGGTGTTGAGATGAGCTTAAGCTGCTCCACACATGACTTTACATTTGACTCGAGAGTATTCTGATATAAAGTGGAGGTCATGTTTGTGTTGGTGGAAGCAAATTTCTCAGGTCCCGTGGCTGCCAAACAAACCCAACTCCTTCTCCACCATGGTTGACAGTCAGGTGATTATAGTGTTACCCTTATTTTATTTTTTGCCAAACATGGTACTGTGTATGATGACCCAACATCTCCACTTTGGTCTCATAAGTCCAAATAATATTGTTATAGTTGGCCTTAAAGCAAATCAAGTCTGCTCTGCCATATTTGAAGAGAAGTTTTTTTTTCAGACACCACTCCATAAACATCCTTTTTTGTGCTGTTATGAAAATAAACAAAATTAATGGGGTACATTAATGGGGTTACAGGGGCCTGTATGTAACATGATGCAGCTCTCAGGTTTATCTTTATGCCCATGAGCATTAAACAGTCTCACCTTGGACTGAATTTGCTATGATGCACACTCCTGAGAACATTGGCAACTGTACAAAGAGCCCTGATCAATAAAACCATAGGACATAAAGATGTTGCACTTTCTTCTTCCCATGATTGGATATGTTTTCATACCTTTATCAGGATAAATCAAACTTGCAAAGACTTTTTTCTGTGTATATGTACTGTACATGGTAAAATCCCCAGTGTTGATTTAACACTTTCCGAGTTTGTTTGAGTTCAAATGCACTCATATAAATACTGCTGGGGATTAATTCAACACTTTAAATGTTAAGTTAACATTGGGGAATTTAATATGTATATAAAAAAATATTCAAATTGGAGCTAAACAAGAATTTACCATAGCAGTGATTTACTGATTATTCTAAGTAAAGCAAAAATGTACAGTATCTGTTGTCAAGAATTTTTATTTCTATCACTTTTAATTAGTAATAATTGTTTGATTATTTGGAATTTAATCATTGGCAAAGTTGACTGCTCTGTCATATTTGCTTAAATTAACACCTAAATTATTATCAATTTTTTTTTAATAATATTAATATGATGCATATAGTTGTAATGATCTGTCTGCACACAGAGATGTCTAAAGATGAAATTGGTCGTGAATAGTGGTGCTTCTTTAGAGTTGCAAAAAATTGCAATATTGTAATGTCTGCTTAAATAATGAGTCATAGTAATTTTTCCATCTTAAGGGGTCAACAATGATGATTCATAAGTGTGTGAAAAAAAAATGGAAAACACGCGTTCTGAAAATTAGCAAGGTCTGTAATTTTGTAACAGAACCAGTGGATTTTTGTTTTTGTTATTCTTTAACTGTTGGAATTTAATGGTATTATAATCCTTTTGCTTCCTTACTCAGGTATTATTCTTTTTCTTTCCAGGTATGTTATTTTATAATATAATGCATGGGCCCCCTCTGACTGGACAACTTTTGTTCTCCAGGACATTTTCCTTTTTTTAAATTATGGCCACAGTCAGAAAAAAAAAGAAGTAATTAATTATTCAGTGTTTCAGTTTGTATTGACTACTAAATGTACTAAAATGGAAAATGAGCATGGAATTTAATCATTGGCATTTTAGATCAAATTAGGTTCAAATTTAAATTTTTTAAATTTGCATTTAATTTTAATGAATGTAAAAGAATCTACTTTTGATTCAATTATGAAGCATATTTGACACATTTTATTCTGTTAAAAATCAAACAAGGTTTATTAGCATTATCAATAATCTCAGATACAGACACTCACAGACACATCAGAAGTGCAATTAAACAAGCATTAGAGACTCAGGGATTTATAAAGTAAAGGGTCTTCCTTATATCATGTTTAAAAAGGGTTAAAAATCTTCATCATGACATGGCTTCACACAAAGAGAAAAAACAACAGTACTAGAGACAACTCATACATTAATGTCACCTTCAGCTGAAAAAAAATAATAATAATGCATCTGTCTATAGCAACTTTCCTTCATTGACACACATTTGACATTTTTTCCATAACTGAGAACATGTGAGAGAGGTTGCAAACCAGACCAGACCTCAAAGATTATGACAATTATAATATTTCTGCATAAAAGGACCTTTTGGCATGATCATCTGTGGGTGTTTATGAGTCATAAGGTTCATGTTTGTTAGGTGAAAAACTGAAAACATATACAGGCCTGGAAGGAAGACGTCACCTTTTAAGTAAACCAGGACAATAAATAACAATTGTTTTATCAGAAAACAAAGTATAAAAACATATGAATACAGCTGCTACAAACTTTAATGATAATAAAAGAGAAAGAAGGAATGTGAGAAGGATACTTTCTGTGGTGTTCTCAGTACCAGCATCTGAAAAGTTAATAATAGTTAAGTTAATAATAATAATAATAATAATAATAATAATAATAATAATAATAATAGTAGTAATAATAATAATAATAAGAAGAAGAGATGCCGATCTGTGGGGTCCAAATACCCTTGGATTGCAACTGTATGTGATTTACTTTCATCTAGTAAATTTCATCAAAATCAAATCTTGACCAAAACGTTGTTTTATTTCATTTATTTGTGTGAATCTATTAAATATGCCATGAATTACACGACCGCACAAAGGTCTATTTTGCACATACAAATAACTGCTGTAGAGCAAGGTTATAGTCAAAAAAGTACCTTAGAAAGCAGTAAACAGTAATTAATGAAATAAAGTCAATATTTGGTGTGATGACCCTTTAAAAATTTTTTTTAATACAGTCTCAGGGACAATTAGTGCAGTTTTTAAAGGAAATTAATTGCTTAGTTTTACTGAACATACTGCGGAACCAGCAACAGTCCTTCTGAGGACTTTGTTACACCTGCCTCTATTTTATGGATGCAAAACTCCAGAATATATACAGGATGTAAATTGGGAATGATTGGCAGGTGATTTTTAAAAATAAATTTATTGTTTGTAAATGCTTGGACTAGTTTGCAAAAAAAGTAGGCTTCACATATTATGCAAAGAAACTCAAAATCTAAGTAGGCAGAGCTCAATTACTTTTTGGTAGTTACCAAATTATTATTTGGCATAACCAGGAAAAACGAAATAATTTTGTTATATGGGCAAAAATATAAAACCTTGCACTAGTGAAACCATCAGACCAGTTTGAAAAAAAGAGAAAGTACTAGGTAGTGATTATGATTAATGTTGTTATGACTTATGGTTTTACTATAAACAGACAGACAGAAAGACAGACAAACAAAAAAACCCTCAAGCAAAGCGACATAGTTTCAGCACTTTCTGTACTTAGACCCCTAATACTACTAATATTTTAACTAGTACTACTACAACTACTACTGCTAATAATATTAATAAAAAATAACATATGACTTACCAGTAGTATTTCCAACATTATCTGTGGTACTGAGGATGGTCATAACTGTAGTCACTTCCTCTTGGACAATGATGCTTGTGCCGTTTCCATAATGCTGCAGTATTTTCTGGTCAATCCGGTAGATGAAATTGCAGAAATATTTGCCGGTGTCATTTAGCTTGAGCATGGTGAATGACAAGCTTGCACTTTGTTGATTTCTATTAGTGTTCTCATGCAACCTTCCTCTGAGCTGAGAAAGGTTTACGACCTCATGTAGTTTTCCACCAGCACCTTCCCTGTACCATTCTACATGGAATTTAGAAATGTTCTCTCCTTCATTCCCACGGATGTGACATGACAGAGTAACATTTTCTCCCTCTGTGAGATGTACAGTGGTTGGCTGCTGTTCCACACATATGTGACCACTGACAAAGGCTAGAGTTGGGCACATAGAGCATGGATTCACATCTAATATTCAAGATGACATATTTCTATCATTTCTCATTGCAAAAACAGCAATTTAAGCTTTATATTGGAAGCTGGCTGTCGTTATTAACCCCCATCTGCCAAAAAGACCCTTTTAGAGAAAAGTCACACCAACTTTACTTTAACATTCACATGTCAACTTGCTTGTAAATGCCTTATACACATTTCATAATGTTTTTACAGGAAATTTTCTTTTTGCAGATAATTATTTTCTATGAATATCAATTTTTTCACGTGTTGTTCCCCACACAATCTATTTATTGTCAAATGTTTTTTTCACATATGTAATGCAGTTTTATCTTTCATATATTCACATAATCACAAATGAAATGTATGTTTTTTTTTTGTAAATTCACTTATGTGTGTTTTGTTTTTAAATATAACCATACAGATTACCTGAAAGATGAATTACAGCAAAAAGAAACTCATTAGGTAGCATCTCTCCCTAAATGAAAGAAAAGACAACATTTTCTGCATTATCAAATCATAAAACATTATCCTGCTTAGTGTATAAGCAGAAATGGGAACCACACATTTGTGTTAATTCCATAAATAATACATTCAGACTAAAGTAAAGTGACTAGAAACACAAGGGCAACTTGCAGATGAAACAATCCAGGCTCTGTTTACAATCTGACATTACATCGGTTATCAGATAAGCTTCTGATACTTTCATTTTGATCGCATGAGATTTGACTTTTTTGTGCATATTGTATATTGAAAAGAATAGTCTAAGTACTGCATTTTTAAACAAAAGTAGACTAGAAAATTCTACTTATAGGTTCAGTTAAATTTCAGTTAAAGGTTGTTCAGTTGTTCTTCTGAGTCACTCTTTGACACACACATCTTTGAGCAATATTTTATCAGAAAAAACAAAGCCGGATGTGGCCTTTTCCTCTGACTGCAAATACTGTACATGGCATAACTTGATAGTGATCACACAAATATGCCAAGTGCAGTTTGTGTCCAGTGTACCTGCCGTACAGCTAAACAATCAGCTTGACAAAGTTTGTGTTTCAAAATCCAGTTGCTAGGATATACTGTATATTTAATCCAAGTTTGGATCCAAGTTTAAACTATATGTTTAGTTTAAAGTCATGACTTACCTATTTTCCCTCCAAAAACAGAGCTTTTTGTTGCACACTGTTATCTGCCTATTTAAAACCTGTGCTTTAAGGGAGCAAATGTCACATATGATGGGGGCTTTCGAACCTCTGTGAAAGCAAGATACCGTTTCCTTCTTGAGCTGCATATAACGAATCTGTCACACTATTGCGCAACCTATAAAGAACGAGAAATGTGTGATCTCAGAGATGATCACATAATCAGTATTTACATATAGTGAGCAGGTTCAGCTGTGTATGATCAGAAAAAAAGTTTTACAGTTTTTCTTTTTCACTTTTACACTATCAAGCACTTCCTGAGTGTTTCATAACTCATGTGGTTATGGAGAAACAGGAAGTTTACAGCAGAAAGAGACAGAAAAACCTTGTCAAGTAAATCTTGCAATATACAGGACTTGTGGCTGCCCAGCCTTGGACCTCTCTTCTCTTCAGTGTGAGTTTCCTCTTTTTTAACGTTCAATAAATATATATGTTTACAAAATTGTGACTTATTAAAACATTTAGGCATGTACTTCTAAAAGGTTTAAATAAGCATCACCAGGAGTATAAAGTGTTCTATAAATGTTTATATATTTGAAACAGTCCACTTTCAAGTTTTCTTGAAATAATTTTGTGTCACTCACTGGGTTTCACCAATTAATTGTCTTTAGATGGAAGTTCCACTGTGGATAAGAATAATTAGCATATGCTGTATGTTCTGTAAGTGCACATGTTCTACAGGTAAGATATTTTAAAACATTTCTACAACTAACAAGTAAGAAATAAAACACATCACGCTATTGTATAATGTGGCCATACTCAAAGCAATGTTAATGTTCACACACTGAAAAAATGTCTTTCCTATAATTGAAATGTTTTATTTCTCTTATATCACAACAATAGTTGCTCCTTCATCAGGTAATCTTTTTTTTTTTTTTTTGCAATTAATAACATTTTAAAAATGTATCCTGCAATGTGTATGGTAGAAAATGGGAAGCTGTATTTTGCTTATATTTTATCTCGAAGAATCAGACTAAACATATTACCATTCTAGTAGCTGAAGGTTAACACTGCATATATTTATTTCTTAGAAACGATTTGTCTTTCTTCTTTTACAGTCTTTCTTCTCTTGTCTCTATTTTGTTGAACATGATAATATATTTCCAGATATGCTGAAAAAACTACAAATCCCTCCTTGTTTTATATATATTTTTTAGTTAAACCTACTGTTTTTACCAACACAACTACATCACAAGGTAAGTGTGATCATATCTCTAACTGTTTACATCATTACAGTAGATGAAAATTTTTGTTTCAGTTTTTTGGCTAGCATAATAGGGCAAAGACCATCTATCAAACAATAATAAACATTTATCAAAAATAATTGAGTAATGTTTTTATGTTTCTTTTTTATAGATCAAGCTAAACAACCAAAAACAGATCTATCATTACTGTATGTGTCTGAGAGCATCAAAGTATCAGTTAATCAGTTAGTCACAGGGCACCACCCAAAAGAAGAAAAAAAAAAACTTTTAAAAGGGAAGTTGATGTTTGATAATAGGTTAATAGTGTTAGAATAATTGGTAATAACTAAATAAGAAATAAACAATATATATATACATTTTTATTTGAATTTAATACTTTACATGGCCAGGGCATGCTACTGGTTTATTATGTAAAAACGAAATGTGAGAAACCTGGGCAGGACAGAATATGCTGTGTAAACTGTAGGCCAATAATACTTCGGGAGTTATTTAGTGTGAGAAGGCAAAATAAAAGAGATTGTAGTACATGACAAAGATACTGTATGTCTTATAAAATGTGTCAATGAGTCCAAACCTGTGCTTTTTGTTTAGAAAAGTACTGTATGTTTGACACAGACGCAGCTTACTGATGCCTGTCTGCAGGTTTCTGTGTATCACAGAGGTGACTCAATCAGGGTCAAACTGTACATTTCATACAGTACAGATGTGGTCAGCACCAAGAGACTAATAAACCTTGATAAATATAATGATGCTGAAATTCATCCTACTGTGCCTTGGTTAAATATAGATACCATTGGAAAGTACCTTAAATTAATAAAACAAATCAACTGTATAAATTTGTTTCTTGAAAAATCTTCTTTAAATCTTGAAAAATATATATATTTCATACTTTCTTTACTAATATTTCTGAACAAATTCTATGAAAGACATATTTAGTCACATGACCTGAGATTTCTACCAAATCATTTTAATAAGTTTGAAAAATAGCAATCATATAATTTTTACCCACAGTGCCTAAATTTTTTATAAATATGCCAGAATACATACTGTACATGTTTTGAAAGCAAGAATTTAACTTTTATACGTCTGTGCTTTCTGTACTTTTCTTTCTTTTTTTTTACCTTTAACGTTATAAAAAAAATAAGGTTATTGGTGTCTTATTTCATGCACAGTAGTGGTCAGAACACATGCACATGAATGTCATGGCAATATTGGCCTTGCAATAATTTTAAAGTGTTTGTTTTTTTGGGGCAGATCAATTGTACAGCATAAAACTGTAATAGAAGAAACCCGTCTAAATTTGGTATATTAATATTAATTCATTTTAGGATTTCTGCCATCAAGACAGGGTCAAAATGATACATATAGACAGACAGACATACCTCATTCCTAATATTTACCTTTAGCAGACATTTTTGTGTGCCATTAACAAGCTTCTGGCAATATTCTAGTTCCACTTGACCACTCTTTCTGGCAGAATTGGTGGAGTACAATTCAATTTGTTGGTTTTATGCACCTGACCCAAGTTTAAAGCATGGTTGACAAATTTTTGCCAATCTTTTAACTCCAAAAGACTAATGTTAGCATGCTTTATAAAGTATTTTTATCAATCTTTTATGAAAAACTAGCTGATTAGCTGGTTGTGCTGAAGAACTCCTGTAAATGAGATTCTCCTGAGTCCTGAGTCTGAGTCATCCACCTCCATTATTCCATGAATTCTGACTCGCCATTTTGAGATATTCAGCACCACTGAATTAATAATTTTAATAAGTGGGTTTACGTATAATTTTAATCCACTTGTTTAACTTTACAGTTTTTCTTCTCTTGTCTCTATTTTGTTGAACATGCTAATGTATTTCCAGATATGCTAAAAAAAAACTACAAATCCCTCCTTGTTTTATATATATTTTTAGCTTTTAACAACACAACTACATCACAAGGTAAGTGTGATCATATCTCTAACTGTTTACATCATTACATTAGATGAAAATTTTTTATGGCTAGCATAATAGGACAAAGACTTTTTGTTTAGAAAAGTATATATATAAGTTTATAGTTATAAGTTATAAGTTTAGGCACCCTTTGATAAATAACAGATTTCGGTGATTTTTTAATAGAAAAGATTTTCTCCCATTCTTCCTTGCAAAAGGCTTCTAGTTCTGTAATATTCTTTGGTTGTCTTGTATGCACAGCTCTTTTAAGATCTACCCACAAATTTTCAAAGATGTTTAAATCAGGGGACTGTGATGGCCAAAACCTTCAGTTTGCATCTTTTGAGGTATTCCATAGTGGATTTCGTGGTATGTTTAGGATCATTTTCCTGTTGTAGAAGCCATCCTCTTTTCAGCTTCAACTTTTTTACAGATGGTGTGATGTTTGCTTCCAGAATTTGCTGGTATTTAGTGGAATCCATTTTCCCCTCCACCTGTGCAATGTTTCTTGTGCCACTGGCTGCAACGCAACCCGAAAACATCATAAATTCACCCACATGCTTAATAGTTGGCGTTATCTTTTCATGAAAGAAAAAAGTTCCTTTTTTCTCCAAACCTGCCTTTGCTGATTGTGGCCAAAGAGTTCTATTTTAACTTCATCAGCCCACAGCACTTGTTTCTGAAACACATCAGGCTTCTGTAGATGTTCTGCTGCATACTTCTGACGTTGGATTTTATGATGGGGACGCAGGTAAGTTTTTCTTTTGTTGACTTCCATAAGGTCTTGTCTGTGCAAGCATCGCTGCACAGTGGAAC
>JAOVVB010000050.1:20251453-20264451 GCA_028570985.1 Heterobranchus longifilis | reverse complement strand
AGCGCTATACAAATAAAATTGAATTGAATTGAATTGAATATAGAGAGACAGAACATGGATATTACTCATAAAAAATGCTACACATAAAGTAAACATAGCAAGCGAGGTTTCTTGCCAGCCATGCGGAAGGCCCAGGTTCGATTCCCAGCCAGTGCCCAAACCCCAGCCACTGGATGCAGTGCCGGTCTCAAGCCTGTCCCATGGATCAAATTTGGTCTTTGTCGGGAAGGGTATCCGGTGAAAAACCTGTGCCATGTTGTTATGCGGTTCAGACAGTCTGCTGTGGCGAACCCTTGGCAAGAGCAGCCAAAAAACAACATCTTCTTTTATGAATTGTACACACGTAAAGATCTCTTGGGGTAAATCTTTTTCTGTAAAATCTATTCAATTGAGCAGGAAATCATAAAACAGAATGTTCCTTTCTCTCATTCAAGATTTCAGTTCAATCTGCAGTCAGCCTTCACTGCCTGAACCCTGTTTTATTATTTGATCTAAGCATTAGAGTTTGGGGAATAATGAAAGTTTGTGTGGCCAATTTTCTTCTGTTTTAAAATCTATTTAAATAGATAAAAGCCATTTATGCCAAAAGTGGGCAGTGGTACTCTGTGTATCCACATTCAGAGACTTCTTTATGTGCATTTAACTTAGACATAGACACCCCAAAAAAGTTCTTTATACTATACATAAAGACAGTTAAATTTACGAGTGTTACTTTATTTAATTAAATTCAAATTTTCAAAATCATTGGTAAATTCTTTATGGACAAGACAAGTAAATATTTACAGTATAAAACAATAAAAATTTTTAAAATGTTCACTATAATCACGTAAAAAAAAATTTTTTAAACTTGAGGGTTTTTATAAATTGCAATACTGATTAAAGTCTGCTGGTTTCTTTGTTTTAGGATTGTATTTACATTTTTGCCAACAAAAATTATATTTGAACCTTTGCGGAAACAGTTACTCAATCCTGGTACATTCAAGGCCATCAACAGGACATATGTACTGTACATAGTTTAAAAATAGAGGAAGTGGGTTGTTCAGTGTTTCGAAAAAGCAGAAAAGAAAAATACAAATAAAAAAGATAGTCTGATTTACATTCTAGCAATGCAAATATTTATGCTGCATTAATATTCAGAATTTCAACAACAAGCTACAGCTATATTTTCTGATATTAAAAAAAGTACCTAAGAAAACTGATGACTGAAAGTTTAACAGTTCTTGCCCACTTATCCATATACCAATCTGTCTTTTTGTTAATGTAATGTAGGATTAGTATTGAGTGAAATATTGTTAAACATGGTATTTCACATGTCATATTTCATATTTCACATTTACACTCCACATATACATGCGCAGTGTGGGTAGACATAGTGTCTCCTACTGAATTTCTGGCCTGACACTAATAACTTCCTTTATCAAATCGTGTCACCCTTGGCAAAGTGAATGTATTTCCCGTTTGTTGATCAATCTCTTTACCATCTTTGTACCATCTGTAGGACTGCATTTCGACTACTGGATTGTTTTGCACTGTACATATGAGTATAAGATGGTCTCCCTCTGTGAGTACAGTTAATTTAGGACTGATGTTTACACCTAGTGGAGCATCTGGAGTATCTAAAGAAACAAAACAAAATGCATCATGGGTATTATATTTGTTTAAATTTTTGAGTTCTTGATTTCTGATGATAAACTGAAGAATATTTGAGTATTTTTTTTTATAATTAATATCTGTGAACACATTGCAATTATTTGCTCCATAAGAGTCAGTACTTACAATGTTGATGTTTATATCAAGTTAATTATCTGTTCCATATTCATTTTTAGCCTGACAGTATAACACTTTTCTGGTGTCATATAACAAAGTATGATTTGTTCTTGGGGAAGAAAAATAACTTTCTTGTTTAAATAAAAAAAAGTTAGCCTTAGGGTGAGCGTTGCTAGTGCAGGAAATTGTCACTTTTTGTCTTTCTTTTACATTCTTGAAATTTGAACCCCCGATCACTTTTGTTTCTTTAGATAAATATCAATTTAAATAAAAGAAAGGTTTTGTCTGTACATTAGTCAGAACTTACTCTTTCAATGATGTCTTTACATTTCACACATTGGAGGACCCGAAACCAGCCTCAGAAAAAAAATTCTGTCTATGTCAGTCAGTCTGTCTGTCTGTCTAGCAATAATTTGCCACAGCCACATCAAAAACTGTCTGGACAGAATTGAATGAAATAAATGAAAATTAAATCAAAATGTTGAGTAAAGGTGAAGTTGTGAGCAGGTTTTGTGCCAGATTAGGAACCGCAAGTTTTGACAGCGTACTGTGCATGCGTCAAACTGTGTGTGCGTCTTTAATCGACTGCTGGACAGAATTTATTGAACCTTTTGCACTACTTACATATCTACCTGAAGTTAAACCTGCAACATAAATTAAATCAATATGATGACTAAAACCGATGTTATGAACAGGTATGTCCCATGAACAAGCCATAAGATACTCAACCTTACAAAGGTTCTGCCATACAGAAAGACAAGCAGACATGTGGGATTCAATGTGAAATAATATCACGGATTACATTAAAGCTAATCAGCATATTTTTAGCTTTACCTTTTTAACTATTTCTATAAACTATTTTTGCGTCAACGTTGAGGACTTCAGCTAGATTTATTTTATGCTAACATAAGTACCCATTTTTTTTCCAGAGACTGGAAATAGTAGATCAGATAAGGTTTTGTCTTAAAACCATAAAATATACCACCAAAAATATTCAGGTTATCTTTCCTAATTAAAATCTTTTGGTGCCTTGGTGTGTTTGTTTAAATTGAGCAAGTATCTTATTTTTAGCTTATTTTAAAGTGGATTATAAAATATGGCACATGTCTGTTTATAACATCACTTTTACTCAACATTTTAATTTCACTTAAGGTGCAGGTTAAACTTCAGGTAAAAATCTTCACTACAGGGGGTTTTGAGGTTTCTCTGTCACATGACATTGATGAGCAATTGAAGAGAAAAACAAGAGGCTGTTTGAAAATTATACAATGTGTTACATACCATATAAACCCTCAATGTCTTCGTTTCATTTTCTTTTCAAAATAATAGATATAGGTTTAAACAAATAAAATATTTTGCCATTCTTAAATTAGCACATATTTAGCACTGACAAACTGATGTCTTGTAAGATGAATAAAACACTTCTATTTGTGCTGTTACTGGAAAATAATTAACTTCTGGCCTTGCAACACCCTGTTTTGTTTAGTTTTTTTTAAATACCATAAGCTTATTTTGAAATTTTGTAGATGACAGATTTTGAATTTACAATGCAAAGTGCTATATAATTAAACATTATTTTATATTAACTTTTAAACCCTAATCAATAAATACATCATGCATATACCGTATTTTGTACCCACGTTCAACTTTCAGTGTAACACTCCTTTTTACGCAGGCATCACCACTGCATCTTGAAGGACGACATATCAGAGTTCTCCCATCATCTGTCCAGCTCACATTGTACTTAAGCTCAGTGTATTTTTCCATCTCATCTTCTCTATGCTCTGTGATGAGAGCCTCACTTGAGTCAGACCACTGCCATTGAGGATGGGTCTCACAGGCTGCTGATGTTGTACAGGAAAGATTTATAGCATCTCCTTCTTTAAGTGTCTTCAAAATCTGTGGTTTAATGTGGATATTGCAGGGATTGTCTACAATATAAAATAACAAAATGAATGATTTGTAACAAAATTAAATAAAATGAAAGAAAAGAGAAAAAAAATAAAAGAAAAGAAAGAATGAAAAATAACTTAACAGAGGTTATAGGACTCACCAGTGATCATAAGTCCAAATTCACTTCCCATATATTTTTCACCATCTCTTATGTACCTAAATGCATATTTTCCACTGTCGTTCTTTTTAAGATGATTAATTTTTAATGTACATTTGGTCCAAATTGTGTCAAAAATTCTATCATTTAAAAATTCCACTCTGTCAAAATACTCAGAGACCTGTGGCCGCTTCTCTGTATTACTATATACAATAATTCCATAATATTCCTTTTCTGTTTCATTCCACTTAGGATCTTTAATCCACAACAGTTGCATTTGTTCCTGAAATATATATTTGCAGTTGATTGTGATATGTGATCCCTCTTGTCTTGTTGCGTCTTGTTCATCTAGCATGATTTTAGGTGGTGAATTTGCTGTTTCTCCTGAGCTAAACAAATACAACAAAACTGAGAGAAACCAGAGTCAGTTACCATAATTAATCATAATTTTAAAAAACATCATTAATTATCATAATTAAAACAACAGTATACTGTATTAGTTAAGAACAGAATTCTCAAAATTGATTGCTTTGAATATGTTGGTTTAATTTTCTAAAACAGCAGATGTAATATTAGTGCTGACTCTAATTCAAATCACAGGTTTATGTTAATGTGCTTTCCGTGACACGTTAATGTTTCAACAGAAACGGCGAAATAGTAATAGTGAATGCTACACATAATTTAATGCTAATAATTTAATGTTTTTAATAATTTAAATCATTTGGCTGGGGTAAAAGCTTTTTTATGTTTTCAGTTACAAAAGACATTATAATTTCTGTATTTTTAAGCACAGTGAAGGAACTGTTACTTATTTATTATTAGTTACTTCTTATTTTTGCAGTAGCACACCCCAAGTGGTATACCTTACTTGAAGTATTTTGTCAAGTAAAGAAAACGTGAATAGAATTTAATATAAAATACACACCCCAAGGAAGGATAAAATTCCACACTGAACACATGGCTTTGTAGGCTATGGTGTCATCTGGTTTCTTTTGAAAAAGAAGACATTTCCATTTAAAATTCTGGTTTTCAGAAACTCTAAGACTATAGGCACATCAGTTCTGGTCATGCATGAATGCACCACATAATCATACTTAACATGTTGCAGCTGCTAATGACTAACTCTAAAGGTATAAGCTTCACGGTTAAACTGCTGGTGAGGAACTGAGAAATTTGTTCCTGCAAAAAGTGACACTTAAAGTAAATTAACATTAAACTTAGTTCGTCCATTCACAAATACTATTGTCCAAGTCATTTTAGAACCTTATACATATTTCTATAAATATATAATATTAATGCAGTTTTAATTACAGTATTTGCTGTCATGCAAAAATATACAGTTAATGTTACATTTTAATATGTATATAAATCTCAATATCCACTCAATGTATATTCAACATTTAATACTCTGAACATGCAAAGTAATTCATTGAACATTGTTACAGATTAATTAAGTTGTTTCCATTTATGTTTGCAGTGCATTAGTTTCAATGTTCAAAGTAGTAGACGGTTTGTCAACTCATCAGAAAATTATTTGTATGATGACAAATAAATTACAGTTCACAAAAAGCTAATTACCTTACAGTCAAAACCAGTGTTTCCCATAAATAGCTCCACAGACTTCAAACTCAGGTCTTCAAACTCTAATAAGCCTCTCAAATGAAATAGAAACCATCAAACAAAAGGAGAACTCCTCAATGTGCTAAATTTGCATCGTCAACCATGCAGAAATCAAAAAGAAAAGAAACATGTATTCCAGTTAAAGTTAAAAAATTCTATATTTACCCCTGAAGGTGTGCAAACTAGCCCACTTCCTGTATCATCAATTTCCTCTTTACCTCTGTGGTGAGACAAAATTCAGTACAACATTTGCTGGAGTGATCAGTTGTAGTCAATTGTGGTACAGCCCAAATATTATTTGTTAGCAGATGCTGCTGCAAGGAAATAAGAACTATCTTTTTTTGGCATTAAACTTCCTCTAAAAAGTGGAGATTTATAGAATTACTAGGAATGCATGCATGTTAGTTTCAAGTAATCAATTTCTTATTTACACAGTCCTGCAATATGTCTGTGCCATCAGGGAAGAAAAAAATATTAATGTGATAACCTGGTCATTCAGTACATTCAGGTCGTCAGCTGACTTTATTTTATTGCCGCATAACATTGTTGAGCTTAGACCTGACCAACTGAAGCAACCCCAGAACATAACACATCGCAGCATGCACTTTCCTTCTTATCCTGACGCACCCATAACTCTGGAATAGGGTAAATCTGGGCTCTTCAGACCACAGAACCCTTTTCTATTGCTCCAAGGTATATTCTTTATGCTTCCTAAAAAACTGAAGCCTTTTTCTCTTTTTAGTTTCACTAACAAGTGACTTTCTCATGGCCACAAAGCTGCTTAGTCCCAATGTTGTGAGTTCGCATCACATGATGTGTATATGGAAATGCTCTTACTATTTACTATTACATACTGTTTAAGTGAACTATTTTTTTTTCTGATTATAGCAAAAAGTTGATGGTTCAGCACTATTCTTACAGGTTTTGAAAATGTGTTGAAGGATTCTTAACTCAGTTCCAGAATTGTAAATTCTCCTTAGTTGTTTTCTTTGTTTAATGCAGAACAATAATTTGACCCTTCTGAACTTACAGCTTTTTTTTGGCCAGGCGGTGTATAATTGTGGCATTGTATAATTTTGGAAATATAAAAAGGATTGAGGTTCAACTGAAAGCAAGTAAGTAGTCTGCTATAATTGAATAAGTTATTTTTTCTTTAGGAACTGAGTGTGCACACCAGTGGTTTCATAATGAAGAGGTACAAATTTCACAGTCATTCAAAACAAATGGAAAGGGTTAAATAAATACAGCAAAATCCCATGTTAAACTATCACCCTACAGAAAATTAACACTCAATTACATTTTTATCTAGATGATATGATTCTGTTTTGCATGTTTAACAGTGAAAAAACATATTCTATGTTTTACAAATTTAATCTACAGTATGCGGAGGTGTATGTTGAGTTTTTAAACAGTGGAAATAATACTTTATTTACATGATGTGGAAGAACAGGAAATCTTTGATTTTTTTTTTTATCATTCATCTATTGGGGTTTCATTTCCTTGTTTGTATGTGAAAGCCTGCAGCCCTAATTTGTTCTTAAAAGTAATTGGAAGTTATATAGTGTCAAAGCAAATATAGAGAGACAGAACATGGATATTACTCATTAAAAAATGCTACACATAAAGAAAACATGGCCAGCCATGCGGAAGGCCGGGTTTGATTCCCAGCCAGTGCCCAAACCCCTGTCACTGGATGCAGCCTGTCCCATGGCTAAAATTTGCTTTGTGTCGGGAAGGGCATCCGGCGTAAAACCTGTGCCACATTGTTATGCGGATCAGACAGTCCGCTGTGGCGAACCCTTGGCAAGAGCAGCCAAAAAACAACATCTTTTATGAATTGTCCACACGTAAAGATCTCTTGGTGTAGATCTTTTCTGTAAAATCTATTCAGTTGAGCAGGAAATCATAAAACTGAATGTTCCTTTCTCTCATTCAAGATTTCAGTTCAATCTGCAGTCATCCTTCAAGGCCTAAACCCTGTTTTATTAGTTGATCTAAGCATTACAGTTTGGGGAATAATTAAATTTTTCTAGTCATCCCCCTGTTGCCAAAACTGCAATCTTCTCAGCATCAGCACGAATGTCATCAGTGGCAGAGTTGATGGTTTGCAGCATGACAGTAAAAGAGTGACTAACAGCTCTGGCTTGCCATGGCATGGCCAACTCTATCAGTCTCTTAGTAGCTGTAATGGTGTTCTTCTCAGCTGCTGCAAGTCATTTCTTTACTTCATACTCGCTGATCTACACTCAAGATATGCATTTTCGCATTGCCTTGAGTGTGGCAGAGTTAATGCCCCACTGTAATGCAAGCCTCTCCAGAGACTCATTGTCTAGGCAGAGAGACATCTGGGCCTTTATTAAGATCCGTACAGCAACACACACATCGGCCATGGGTCCATGGGACCATGCTACAATGGGTACAGGAATAGCAGAAACACCACCAGAAAATGAGGTTGCAGCTCACCCCAGGGCCTTAAATGCATTTTTTCTTTTCATTGGACAAGGTAGGCAGAAGGGCATAGGCTTAAGAAATAATGAAAACTCAGATTATTTGTTCCACAACCCAAAAAAAATAAATATATAAAAACAATTAATACAAAATATGAAGTAAAAATAAAACAAAGTAACCTGCACTTAACCTACCGTGTATGTGTGTATGCACGCATGCGCTGCGTGCTCTAAAGTAAGAGGAGAGGAGGAGGAATGACACCCCCCCCCCCCCAACCCGAAAAAGAAAAAAACAAGGGTTAGATTTATTATACTTGTACTGGTTATGCCTTTCTATCTTTTCTGATAAATCCTGCCTTCTGTGTTATGACTGGTTACAATAACTCAGCCAATAATTAATCAATTATTGGTTAGATCTAAAGAAATGTCCTAATCCTAAATGCAAGGAAATAAGCAATAAGCAAAAATAAGCAAGCAAATCCTAATCCTAAATGCGAGGACCAAGTGGATGAAGTCTTAAGCAAAGTGGTGAAGTGGAGAGAGGTGTTCTCACAAACTTTACCGATCACGACTGGAAGCAGAAAAATCTCATGTCTCAGGGAAAATCAGACAGTCAGACAGATAGATAGATAGATACTTTGTTGATCCCAAATTTCAGAATAAGATGGACTTTTTTTTTTTTTTAATAAAAGAAATGTAGAAACAGAAGACACTAGAAGTATTTATTCCAATAAGAGAGAAACAATTCAGTCAAGTGTTTACATGGCAAGAGTTTTCCTATTGAACAAGCTTAGCTATCAAAGGTTTACACCACCTCTCTCATTCTGATTAAAACTGAATTGAGGTCTAGTCAGATTGGGCTAGTCTGTTCTGATTGAGCTGTTTAGATGATGCATTTTCATTCTGATTGGGCTATTATTCCAGTTATTAGTGGAACATCATCGTATATTTAATTATAGCTACTGATACGATCTGAGCTCAAGATTGGACTTTACAAGAATGTTATCATTATCATCCATAATGAAAGCATATTCCATATATTATTAACCAGATAGCAATTAAATTGTCTTTATAATTTTGTCCATTATAATCACATGACTAAGTTTGTGTGGCCAATTTTCTTCTTTTTTAAATTCTATTTAAATAAATAATAGCCATTTATGCCATAAGTGGGCAGTGTTACTTCGTGTATCCACATTCAAAGACTTCTTTATTAGGTGCATTTAACTTGCACAAAGTTCTTTAAGCCCAAAAAGTTCTTTATTCTATACATAAAGACAGTTCAATTTATGAGTGTTACTTTATTTAATTAAATTTAAATGTCCACAATCATTGGTAAATTCTTTATGGAAAGACAAGTAAATAAAAAGTAAACAATAAAAAGTTTTTAAACGTTCTAGACCTGCAATAATCATATAAATACATTTTAAAAACTTGAGGGTTTTTATAAATTGCAATACTGAGTCTGGTGCTGTTTTTTCTTTTTGTTTTGGGATTGTATTTACATTTTTGCCAACAAAAATGATATTTGAACCTTTGCAGAAACACTCAATCCTGGTACAGTACATTGAAGGCCATCAACAGGACATATGTACATAGTTTGAAAATAGAGGAAGTAGGTTGTTCAGTGTTTCGAAAAAAAGCAGAAAAGAAACAAACAAACAAAAAAGATTTACATTCTAGCAATGCAAATATTTATGCTGCATTAATATTCAGAATTTCAACAAGAAGTTACAGCTATATTTTCTGATTTTAAAAAAGTACCTAAGAAAACTGTGAACACATTGCAATTATTTGCTCCATAACAGTCAGTGCTTATAAACAATGTTGATATTTATTTAGCCTGACAGTATAACATTTTTCCGGTGTCATATAACAAAGTAAGATTTGTTCTTGAGGAAGAAAAAGAACTGTCTTCTTTAAAAAAAAAAAATGTTAGCCTTAGAGTGAGCATTGCTGGAGCATGAAATTGTCACTTTTTGTCTTTCTTTCACATGCTTGAAATTTCAAGTCCCCAATCACTTTTGTTTCTTTGGGTGCATCTAGATAAATATCTATTTAAATAAAAGAAAGATTTTGTCTGTACATTGGTCAGAACTTACTCTTTCAATGATGTCTTTACATTTCACACATTGGTGGACCCGAAACCAGCCTCAGAAAAAAATTAATTCTGTCTATGTCAGATGAAATTTAATGAAATAAATGAAAATTAAATCAAAATGTTGAGTAAAGGTGAAGTTATGAGCAGGTTTTGTGCCAGATTAGGAACCGCAAGTTTTGACAGCGTACTGTGCATGCGTCAAACTGTGTGTGCGTCTTCAATCGACTGCTGGACAGAATTTATTGAACCTTTTGCACTATTTACATATCTACCTGAAATTTAACCTGCAACATATATTAAATTAATATGTTGAGTAAAACCGATGTTATGAACAGGTATGTCCCATGAACATGCCATAAGATACTCAATCTTACAAATAAAATTTCTTAGGCTGAAAGTTCTAACGTACAGAAAGACAAGCAGACATGTCCTCACCAATATACATCAGAGTCAAGTATAAGTAGATTGTAACATATCCGGCATGTTATCTGAATTAATGTGGGGGAAATGGGTTTAATGGGAAAAAGGACAGTTTCAAAACTAACTGGTAATGTGACTGTGCAGATTTTCAGGAAACTCAAAAAAATGTTATGCTTTTATTTTAAACCAAATTGTGCTTATTAAAAAATCACTGTATAAAGCATTTTGGTCTCACAAATATGTGTAAATCATGCTTATTTAGGCTTTACGAAACTTTAAAGACACAGTATCTCACCTACTGCATAGGTATATATTGCAATACTACATTTACATTTATGCATTTGCCAGACGCTCTTATCCAGAGTGACTTAAATTTGTATTTCATTATACAGAACAAATATATAATAAATAAGCATTCTTGCTCAAGGGCCTAACAGGAAAACTTGGCATTCGTGGGATTTAAACCTGGGACTTTCCAATTCTGTGAAACACCTCACTGTTAAATTCCTTTAAATTTGTTACATTTCTGTAACACATTAATGTTTCAATAGTTAGAGCTCATTCATTGAAACCTGTTTGTTGGATGCTACACATAATCTAAGGATAATAAGTATATGGTTTATAACATTCTGCTACAAAAATTTAGCTTTTTTAATGTTTTTTTGCCACAGAAGACATTATAATGTATCTATAATTCATTTAGAAGCACAGTAAGGGACCAGTTGTTTATATCTTATATTATTGTTTTTTTATAATAATTAAAAAAATGTTGACAGTAATATGTTGTTGTTATATAAGGTAAGCAAAACACTGGTAAGTGCTGCTATAAGCATATCATTTCAGGACAGTCAACGTCACATTAAGCAGCATTAAATTGCACCATTATTTCTTATTTTTCTATAGTAACAAAGGTTATACCTTCCTTCAATAATTATCTGAATAAAGTAAAGTACTTTACAAAATTTCGCTAGAATTTTATTACAAAACAATTCACACCCCAGGGAAGGACAGAGTTCCACACTGAACACATGTATTCTATGGTGTCATCTGGTTGCTTTAGAAATAGAAGACATTTTCATTTCAAATTCTGGTTCTCAGAAACTTACATGGGCGCATACATTCTGCTCATGCATGAATGCATCATATAATCATATTTGACATGTTGCAGCTGCAAATGACTCACTCTCAAGGTAAAAGCCTCTCAGTTAAACTGCTGATATGAAACTTAGAAATTTGTATTTGTAATTTTCTGCAGAAAATGATATTTAAGTAAACTAACAAACTAAATTTGTTCATTCAAAATACTATTGTCCAATTTCATTTCAGAACCTTGCACCTTTACAAATATATAATATTAATGCATTAGGGTATAAAATACAATATCAGCTGTCATCCAAAACATACGGTAATATTGTAATATTTATAGAAATCTCAATGTACAATGCATGTATATTCAACATTAAATACTTCGAACATTCTAACTAATGCATTAAAAATTGCCACAGTTTAATTAAAATGTTGCCATCTTCAATGCATTAGCATAAAAGATCAATGTAGTAGGTGTTTTGTCAACTTATCAGAAAAGTTTTTGCAGGATAAAAAGTAAATTACAGTTCCTAAAAAGCAGTCAAAACCAGTGTTTTGCTAAAGTGAACCCCTCAAATGAAAGGGAAAAAAATCAAACAAAAGGAGAATTCATGTGGTGAATTTGCATGAGCAACCTTACAGAAAACAAAGAGAAGAAAGAGGCATTCCGGTTAGAGATTCTAATATTTACTCTAAAGGTGTGTCAACCAACCCACATCCTGTTTTGAGACAAAATTCAGTACAACATTTGCTAAAGTGATCAGTTATAATCAACAGTGGTGCAGCCTGAATATTATTTGTTAGTAAACACTGCTGCAAGAAAAAAAAAATCTTTTTTGCAATTAGACTTCCCATAAAAAGTGGAGTTTATAGAATTACTAGGAACGCCTGCCTGTTAGTTTCCTAACAGCTAATCAACTTCTTATTTAAATTAAATTTGGCACATTTTCAGGCAGCTAGCATTAAGATAAGATTAAGGTATTTGTTTATGAGACATACACTGCCTGATTAAAAAAAAACAGCTTTACTTATTTAGGCTGTTCGAGATTATGTCCTTATTAAAACAATAAAGCAGTAGGCAGTGGTGGTTCTACACTGAATTGCTCCCCGGGCGAGACTCCCTCTCGGCGCCCCAAACCATCCCCCCGCCGGCACAAAAAAAAATAAAATTACATTTTGTACACACCACACGTTTTATTGTAGTAATACTACATGTCGTTCCGTAACAGACCAATTTTTGCAAAAAATAAATAAACTACTCATAAGTTAAATAAATATACTTTGTACAAACAAATATTATTTAAGAAAAAATATTTTAAATTATTAAGAATAATATACAAATAAAATATAGAATAAATATAGAATAAATCACACTAAAGAAAATTTAATTATTTATTGGAAAATGTCTTTTAAACTATCTACACATATGTAAATTACACTGGCTATTTACAGTATACTGTAAATATATTGTAAATATATTGGCTATAGCCAACATTAACATAAACAA
>JAOVVB010000050.1:20221121-20239366 GCA_028570985.1 Heterobranchus longifilis | reverse complement strand
ACACACACACACACACACACGCACGCGCACACACACACACACACACACACACACACACACACACACACACACACACACACACTTCAATTTTGCCTTTCTTTTTTCTGCCTCACAAACAAACTCGCACACAAACTCAAAAGGAAAAAAGTGTCCTTGTGAACAGACGGGTACCACAGATGGGGAGATTTGGAATGGATTGTTTAGGAAATCTCTGTGATGGACATGTTTGAAAATTCCCCAGACAGCTCAAGCTCATAAGCTTGACTCACTGACAAAAACATAAAACTTCTGTTCATTTATTTTCCTAAGAAAGAAATTATCATGGAGGTGTGTAATCAATGCGTTGACAACTAACCACTTACTATATCAAAAGAAAAGAACAGGTCTTTATCACACATAACACACAGCATGAGATGATATGAAACCAGATATGTACATAATGTCCACAAAAGGCACACAATATTTCTGATGGATATGTACTAAGCCAAATTTGTAGCACAATCTCATCCATAATCTTTTTCTTCAAATTGTATCTGCTAAATAACTTGTTCATAACCACTGTAGACTTACTCAGTGAAGCAATGAATCATCCAGTCCATCACATCTCAGCAAGACCTAAGCACCAGTTGACGGAGACTAGGAGTATACATCAGTGCCGCTCTAACACTAAAGTATTTGCCCAAGCAAAACAAGCAGACCATTCATAGCAGACAAACAAGACTTTCACAAAATGGCCAAAGCACTTGCCTCATACCAGCTCCAGCTCTCTGCTCTGCTCTGGCCTTCTGAAGGCTAAAGCTCAATTCGTCCTGCTCTATTTCTGTAAAAGCTCCACTCCTTTGCTTCTTTTGAAGATCTGTGAAAGACAAAGACATGGTCAAGGAAAAGGCACGATAAAGGATCCATTAGTTATGAATATGTGTGAATGCTTGCAGTGGGCAGTCTTGAATATTCAGACATTTCTCTTCATGCTCAAAACCCACACCAAACATTCCTCTTGTTTGGCATCCATCAATCTACTTTTCCATCAATGCCCTCTCTACGACCTGTGGAGATTATACTGTAGCTGTGGCTTATTATGTCTTATAACTTCAACGATCTCAGTTAAATTAGAGCAAATGTCATAAAAATAAGTAGAAAAAAATAAGTAGAAATATGGTTTCAGCTAGAAATGTTGTTAATATTTAATATTAATATTATGAATTAGCATTAGCTTCATCTTTAAAAATGGTTTATTCAAACCAAAATTGTTCAAAATGGCAACATCTCCAAATTTTTTTCTTTTTTTTTTTTTGTTGCTGTTGTTTGTTTTTTTTTGCACTGTTTTGCTTTGCTTGTACTGTAAGCTATACAGTATGGGTTTGGTATATGTAGGTTGAGTGCCCTTTGGAATCTCAATTTTTTAATATGAATGACTTCTGTAGAACTTCATGGTGCGGTTAGCGCATTCCATCACTGGACAAGTGAACAGCTATGCAGTAGTTTCATGTAGGAATGATGGAAGAAAGGCAGTCAGAGATGGAAGCGCAACAATGCAGACTGTGTAAAGTTCATGACAACAAGCCACAGCACCCCACACACAGGGAAAAGTTGTTCCTACACACACTGAAACACACTCCATTACACAACTGTTAGTTCAACAAAAAAGCTATGTGACCTTGTTAAGCAAATCATAAAATCATATCATCCAGAGAGATAGAGAGAGAGAGAAAGAGAGACCCTAGAGCTAAAGGACACAGGTGATGGTGGCTGCTATTTGATAAACAGTGTGTGTAGTCAATTATTCAGTTCTTTAAATTTGCTTTTATCTTTGGAAATTCACTTCTGGAATTAGCTATTACTTTTAAAAAAGAAAAAAATTAAGTGACATTTAAGTTATAGAGGATTTTTTTCAAGAACAGGCCAACACACAGCTTGCCTTATGGTTTGCCCATGACGCACACCTCATACGCCAGCACAGGTGCCCACTAAAATTACCCAAGGACCAGATGGTCCTAAAACGACTACTCCCTTGTGTTTGAGAGTAGGCCTTTTGTATATTTGTGCATAATCTGTAAGCAAAGTCTTGTCAAATGTTGGTTAATTGGGCTAGATTACTAGATTTTGCTTACAAAACAAGTGTAAATATTTTTAAAACCAGTTAAGCCCAATCCAAAACCAGTCTAGTTAAAGATGCACAAGGAGCCTTTGCCCTGTTTCATAAGGGTTGATCCTGATCATGAAAACCCATTGTGTTGTAACTGTGTAAGCTCCGAAATTACCATTTGAGATCTATGCAACTTCCCAGTTACTAATCAAGTAGAAACCATTTAAATGTTTATTAAATTACAACCTCCTATATATCACAACTTTTTCAATTTCTTCAGACATTCAGACAAGTGAGACCAGTTGGACAAATGCTCAGGTGTGATCTTAGACTTTGTTCTCACGTTTCCTTATAGAATCTGAGCAACTCTTTAGTCACCAAAATATTATTGTACATTGGCAAGTCTCATACTCTTTCAAGTGAGCTTTGCCATGTGTGCTAGGAATGTTATTTATCTGCTGTATACTGACTTGCAGCTATGGGCAGATGGTGGACTCAGTGGTCTCTCTGTGCTACACTGTAGCTTCCTGCCCACACCTCAGGGTGGAGAGACTGAGGCCCAGTTCCAATTCAGAGGATCCTATCATATTCTTTTAAATTATTATTCCTAATACAAATAAATACATAAATGAATCCAGTTGATTTTTGTATGATTGCCTTTTGTTCTTTAATTCCATAAAAATTCCCTTGAAGCATCATAGAAATGACCATTAAGTTAAAATTAAATTCAAAATATTCAAAAAACATCATTCCTAATTAGCAAAAAATGGCACAATTGCAACCTGCCCGTGAAAATCTTCGAGGACAAACAGGATTGTTACTAAAGGATTAAAGCAACCAGTGTTAGTCATGTTTGTATCTCCTTGTAACCCAAATTACAAAAACAAGAAAGAAAGATAAAAACAGAGGCACAACCTGGATCATAGTAAAGCAATGAACCATTTCAAGGCAATAATAGGTAAATCTGTATTATTAAAGACAATAAAGTAAGCATGCACCCCAGCTTTTTCACCCCCTCCTTCACCTGAGCGTCTCTCACTGTTCCTCTGTCAATCCATCCATGCATTGGCTCTGTCTCAGTAACATCCTGCATACTTATGCCAGAGCATGAAATCCTCTCCAAACCGCCCACACTTAAGCTTATCTACAGAACAGCGTGACGCATCATAGGCACGACACCGTCTCTGACCACCACAAATACCAATGCAAGTCAAATCCATGGAATTACAAAAAGCCAACTCGAATGTTGCTTTGTTTTTAGCATTTAATCGTAAACCATATAAACATAAACAAGCTAACCTTAAAAAAGTCTATAATTTTTACACTAGAAGATCAACACATATTTGATAAAATAAAAAATAAAAACTCACCCAGCAAATCACTTCAAGCCTCCCTTTCTGATCAAATAGCCAGCATTAATCAGCAGGGCGAGCAGCCGTTCCCTGATACTCACTCACTCTTTCACACCCCCTTGTACCACCCAACCTGGAGACAAGTTCTCTCCATCTCTCCTCCCCCTGTACCTTGCCCCAACACTCTCTCCACTCCCTCTATGCTAGATGGAGATGTCAGGGTTGCAGTGTACAGAGCATTGTTCTACCCGTGAGGCCATTCATAAACCGACCCCCGATGCTGGTCATGGCACAATAAGCACCACTGTTCTCTGGCATAGCACAAAAACGGGTGAGGAGGATGGAGAAAGGAACAATGATGGAATGAAGAGAAAAGAATAAGTGATCTGCATCTTCTATGCTGTGCAGAATGACTCTATGGAGTCCAATTTTTTGTAAGCATGTGAGGGAAAAATGCAAATAGATCAAAAGAGGAGTGATGATACACTGTTTGGCTTTTTCTCTGGATTCTCTGAAGTTGTAATGACTCAGGAGCAGAATCACTACAGTGGCCCTTCAGTACATGACTATTTCAGCAGTTCAAAAGTATCAGCAAAAATTTGTCATCAGTAATGTCAATGAGATGATGACACCTCGTAGCAAGGATGAAAACCTGGAAAATATTTCTGCACAGTGCTTTGTAGGAGAAGTTAGAGAAATATGCCCGATGAATAATGTGTCCATTAACTAAATTGAATCTTACCTTTGTATTACACCTACAGTATACTATATTATTGTTTAATTAAATCAAAATAAAATAAAAAATAAAAATAAACTTGTTTAATTAAATCTTTTATGAAATAACAATGGCATAGATTTGCTGATCAAGAAGATGAATTAGTACATATGTACATCTCTCATTTTAGACCCCCTTGAGTTTTAGTTTTCTCTCTATGATAACTCCCAGGATAGAACTCCTAGTATCTGACCTAGAAAAATACAATCAATTTATGATATTGCGTTCCTGTAATTTGTATTATTGTTAACTTACATAAAGATAAAAAAAAAACTTAATTTTGTTATGTTGCATGTGAAGAAGGTGCTTTCACTACTACACTGTTTTTTGAGGGTCAAATGTTGTTTGTTAAAATATCAATAGTGAATAAAGAAACAATACTATCAGCTTAAAAGTTTGATTAATTTTCTCAGTATGGCCAAACATTGTGTATATGTTGTAATATTAAGTATGTGTTTAGAAATACAGTATAGAATTTACATGTAAAATAACAGACATGATAAAATTATAATATTATTATAATAAAATAATGTATATATTACTATGGTTTATTTAATTTATTTTATTATTTATTTAATTTGCATGTTTGCATGATTCACATTTCACATAATTTCATAATTTCATTTGTGGATAACTTATGCAGTAGACCTGCATTTTTCTGATTTCTCATCTCAAAAAGAAATTAATTATTAAACAAACATACAAACCGTGGGATGTACAAACTTTTTCACTGAACTGTACTGTACATTCTTACTCCTTATTTCTTGCATTTTCTCATTATTGATGTACATAGTATCTAATTAAACATTTTGGTTATGTAATAATTAAAAAAGACAATAAAAAAGAGAATACAATCAAGAAGACACAGATCACAAACTCTTGAGGATTTTGGTGTGATGTTTCTTAAACATGGTGCTCTGACAAAGATATGATGTCATTGCTTTGGATAACACTGTACCACATTTTTGCATGGTTCTGTTATCTGACAATAGTGCACTTCTCAGCAATGAAATGACAATCCAAATGCTACACTTTCAAGCAACCCCCCCCCCCCACACACACACACACACACACACACCACACACACACACACACACACACACACACATACACACACACCCACGCCTGCCCCTTGTGCCTCCACACACAGAGTTTATTGTCCCAACAGGCCAGTTCGAGCCTGACACCACACAACACAGGAAAGTTGATGTGCGCAGATAATTGTCCATCAGGGCCAATCCTCCCCACTTTTTCATATTAGCTAGCATGATTGGCTCAGCCCATTTCTGCTGAATTATTCTCTGTAGTTAATACAAATAATGCTTTTTTACAGCCAAGAACCTCTCTCTACCCCACAAACACACACACACACACACACACACGCACACACACACTTGCACTTGACTTCATTTGTAAAGGTCATGATGTCAGTGCAGCACAGTCCAGGGCTCGTGCCCTTCAGGGCAGCCTCACTACTAGAGAAAAGGACTATTGTCCCGCTAGATGTTTGGGGAGACAGACTAGATGGAGGGGTTTATGGAAGAATGAAAAGATGGAGATTATAAAGATATAAGTCACGAAACAGACTAACTCCAGTAAAAACTTGAAATATCGTAAAGACAAGCAGCTTCAGAGGTCAGAAGTAAATATGCTGCATAGTGTGTGTAAAATCATGCTTTGTTAAAACATTCCAATTTCACTCTACTGCAGTGTACCACAGTGACACTATCTTTATCTTTTAGTGTTCCAAATACCCATTTATGTTTTTGAATTAAAACCCTAGGCGGACATGGAACTGGAATATTTTTGTTAAATAGAATATGAGCTCTCTCAATCTCTTAATAAGCACAAAAATGCTGTGGTGGAAAATCCTGGATGTATAAATGTCAGTATGGTGAGCATGGTGAGTAATTATTGCTACTAAAAGCTCCTTAACCTCAAGTACATCAGTCAGTTTCTTAACTGTTTGTCACTGGTGTCAAGAGGTGTGTATTTTTTCCTTTTAATCCCACCATATTTCAACATAATCTCAACATATTTGGAGAGGGCTACAGTTTTTTTGTTTTTTTTTTAACAACCAACTTATAGAGACCTGAGATCAGGTTCTGACTGGTTGGAAAACCTTCAGCCACACCTGTCTTTTGCGAATAATATTTAAGACCCTTGCTGTTAATAAATCATGCAATGCGGATGTTAATAAAAGCGGCTTTTTTTCATGAGTTTCATCTCTAAGCGTTCCCTCAGTTTCACATGGAAGTAAGAACTTCCCATGTGCATCATGATTTTACTGTATTACACAAGGCCTCACCTGATACATACATTTGGTTTTAATCTTAATTTTAAGAATTAAAAAAATAGTGCATTACAATAATATACTGTATTTGTATCTGTTTAGAGCACATTATCTGTTCATTTTCAATAATAATAATAAGAGTAATAATGTATTTGAATCTAGTTATATTCTTATACAGTATTCTAATAAGAAAAATTCTCATTTATATAGGAGATTAATTATTTAAATCATTTGTTTATTCAACCATAGTTTCCCTATCCATACTGTATGTGGTGCAATATGGAAGACAATACAATTTCTCCTTTCACATAAATACACTTTATGGGCAAAAGTTAGTAGACACCTGATCATCACATCAAGATGTGTATCTTGAATATCCCAGTCCAGATTTAGATGCCCTTTTTGTGGTTATAAAAACCCACTCTTTTTGGCAAGGAATTTTACTAGATTATTGAATGTGGCTGTGGGGATTTGTGTTCATCCAACCACAAGATCACAAATGAGGTCAGGCAGTCTAGAGCAAGAAGGACTTGTGGGGCAGTCAGCATTCATTCCAAAGGTCTTCGGTGGGGGGTTGAAGGCAGGGCACTATGCAGTATGCTCAAATTCTTCCACTTCAACCCTGGCAAATAGCCATGTATTTGTAATGTTACAGCATACAAAACATCTTGTATAATTGTGTGAGTCTAACTTCGCAGCAACAATTTGGGGAAAAACCACAAGTGTTTGACAGCCAGGTGTCCACAAACTTTTGGCCGTGTAATTAAAATAAAAATTAAAAAAATAATAATTTAAATAAAAATGTAAATTTAAAAAATATATTTTATTTTTCTCATCTATGGGCACTATTTCCATTGTCCATAGCTCTTCACCTTTCATCAACTTCTCTCATCCTTTGCCTTTTACAAATTAAGATCTCTAAACCTCTTCACATAATCCTTCTCCATTTACCAGACTTGGGACATGTCGACACACTCACACACTTATTTACAGACTATGGACAACTTGGAAACACCAATTAGGGTACCCTGCATGTCTTTGTTAGTGGGAGGAAACTAGAACTCCTGGAGGAAATCATCCAAGGCTAAAAAAATGGATAAAATATGTTTTAAATACTGCTAATTTCAGGCTAGATCAAATTGCTGGATGTAGCCCAATAAGAACTCAGATCTTTAGACAAACAGGGAACTTGAATTAAACATATAAATAATTAATTTTGTTGGGATATAGGCATCATTGAAATACCTACATATGTTAATCCTTTTAAAACATTATCTTACATAAATATTAAGTATAACTTTTCTTAAACATCACATGATCACATGACTTTTGGTGGCCCCAGTGTTCATGTGTCAGCACAGTTCTATATTAATTAAAGGTAAACCAGTTTCACAAGTCATAGGGTCACACAGTACATCATTATTTAGGTAAACCATTCATTTTATGTACCAGGTAGTGTCAAAATCCATATTAATAACCATACTAACAACACAAGAATTGCAGCAAGGGTTGTGTCCTGTCCTGGTTTCCTAGGACTATCCTTTTTTAAGTATCTGTCCTGAAAAATATATTACATTTTCAGAACATAAAATGTCCCTTTCATATGGCTGATTTTATACAGCTATATTTTATACTGTACATCTATAGTACTGTATATTGCATAACCATCACACACACTATTCAGAACTGGTTGGCAGTGACTATAGTGACTACATGCAGCATACTGTATCCATGGCAAAAATTGTGGTGAGGCATCAGGGAAGAACCTCACTTGAAATGGGAATGCAGCAAATGCAGAAAAAAAGGCCATTTCCACATTTGTGGTGAAAAAAAGATTCATCTAAGGAAGCATGATTTGACCTATGTATAGCTCAGCATGTGCCATCGCCACAGTGACTAAAATAAGCAAATTTTAATTTTAATAAAAACACAGGGATGCGGTAGTGGCAAAGTGGTTAGCTCTGTGGCCTTGCACCTCCTGGGTTGAGTGTTTGATTCCCACCTTGGGTCTGTGTTTTCATGTTCTCCCCGTGCTTGGCTGGTTTACTCTGTGTACTCTGGTTGCCTCCTGTAGTCCACAGACATGCAGGTTAATTAGCATTCTTAAATTTTCTGTCGTATATGTGTGTGTGCCCAGTGATGGATTGGCACCCTGTCTAAGGGGTACACTTGTGCACGTAAGTCTCCTGAAATTGGCTTCAAGCCCCTGCAACCCTGTACACACTGTAAGCCTCTATTTCTTAAATAAATTAGGTCTCTAAGAAACGGATAGTCTTTGTCTGCCTAACGAATGTCAAACACAAAGTACTTAATTAACATACACCCACAAGACACCTTATTAAATGCAAGTAAACAAATCAGCCACTAAATAAACTTAAAATAAAATAAATTTAAAAAACCTGTGAGTCACTGGTTCTTGCAAGATGACACACTTTTGGTCACCCCAGCCTTTTTTAACAGCTACATTCACGACAATGTTTCCCACATGGACATTATCTTTCTCTCTTCTATCCTTTTGCCAAGTGTGATGGTGAATTAATAGAAGGTTCTGTCACCCACTTAAAGTTGCTGAGCGCAACCTCTGATGCAAGATTGATGTGTGAGATTCTGGTACTGTGGATCTGGCAGGGATGGATCTGGCAAGAAAGTAGTGCAGGAGACTAGCAACGTCTCAAGTCACTGACTGACTCATCAGGGTTGTGTTAAGGTGTAGTGCTCAACTTCAGGAATGATGGCCCATGATTCCACCTGCTACCCTTACCCAGGTTACTCAGACTGTGCTATCTTCGGATGGGATACATCACCATGAAGCTGTGGCAGTCAACTCTTCTATCTCTGCTCACAGATCCAGAGAAATGCGCACAAATGTAATGGCTGGATTCTATCTAGAGCCAAGCGTAAACCATCATAAAGTCAGACCAGATTTTGATACTGTTGCTGGAAAGAGTTAACACTATGATAATGACCTTGCATGATATCTGGGTTCTAGTTACTGCTGCACAAAGCTATGGACTGGATATGCCCATATGTTCTCTCAGAAGAATCTAAAAAAAATTGAATGTTTCTTTTTCTGCTTGTGTGGGCCAACCTTGAGTTCAATTTCCCACCACTTTCAAGAATAAGGGAACATTTATTTCCTTTCTGTTCTTTGCATGACTTTATAACTACTTTTTACTGTAGTATAGAAGCAGGTCCTGATGCTAAAACTCCTCAAGCTGATGTAATAGATCTGGTGAGGGCAAGGGAATTGTGAAAAGGAAGTGTATATTATGGTTAAAGGCTGGGTGATCAACATAAGGAACTCTATTGGTGGTATTCACAAAACAACTCTTGGCCACAGTTTATTCCACTTCTAGTTCACCCATGTCTCTTTCTGTTCCTTCTTTAACTGCTTAAATTTTCAATTATGTAGTGGTTATCATTGTCAAAGTATGGACAATACTCTTTCCCTGGGTCTGTCTTGGTGGGGTTAACAGGGGTTTCTGGAGCTGATGCACTAACCTGTCTTTTTGGAGGAAAGGAGTACTATGGTGCGTTTGCCAGAAAGTATTTAAACTCTTCTTGTTAAATCCCATTTTACCTAAAATGTCCTCATGCTAACATTGAGATGTCAATAAGTCAAACAGGGTTTATGAAAGAACCAGACAGCTCTACAACCAAAGATTTATTTAATAAAGTGACCCATGATCCTGTAAACGGGGAAAATGTAAACTGATGAAGTAAGATTATAAATAAAGCAAGATAGTCTTTGTCACAATAATATTTTTAATATAAACTATCTATGGATCTCTTCGTGCAAATAAGCACTGCATCCCTAATGGGCAACCACTGAATCTTCTTATAGAGAACAAAGGTGTTCACATGTTGACTGCTAAAGTTACCATTTTATGCACTCGTCTAGAACAAGTAGAAAAATAAACTAACAAATCTAACAACTAAATAAACTTAGTCCTCAGTGGTTCTTGATGTCCAAAACTATACCAATCAGCAATAATATCATAATGCAAAACATTGTGGCCAATATTGTGTACGTTCACCTTGTGCCACCTTTACAGCTCTGGTCCCACAGTGTGTGGATCTACAGGGCCTCTTGGGGTGTACTGTGGTGTCTGGCACCAGAATGTTGGCAGCAGATCCTTTGGGTGCTGTTTGTTGTGGGATGGGGTCTCCGTAAATCGGACTTGTTTGACCCCATGAGTGTTTGATCAGGTTGGGATCTAGGAAATTTCAAGGCCAGGTTAGCAGTTTTGACTTTTTGTGGCAAGTTGTGCTGCATTGGCTTTTCTGTGGGATTGGACCAGACAAGCTAGCCTTTGCTCCACACGGGCAGAAATGAGACTTGGATATACTGGTATATAATTTAAAAAATCCATGTTAACATGTTATGGCTGATCATTGTACATTTTTAGTAGAATGACAAGCATAGGATGACTCTATTAACACCCAGGATAGCAACTACAGTACATCAGGATGAGTGATTAATCCAAATCGCAAAGAATCATGCATAACAGAATATGAGACTAAGGTAAGCTAGCGGTCTTATTCTATGAAACCGCTCTATCCTGCACAGTGTTGTGTGGAATCGGAGGCAATTACAGAGAAAAGTGGGCATGAGATACCAGTCTATTGCAGAGCACCATGCACATACTGACATTTACACCTATGGATAATCTGAGTCACCAATCTACATATGATATAAATATTTATTTGTAGGAGGAAGCCGGAGAACCTAAAGCAAACCCACACATACACATGGAGAACATGCACACAGACCATAACTTGAGCTTCTAACTGATCTTGGGAGGTTGGAGCTGTGCTACAAAATGCCAGTTAGGGGGGGGGGGGGGGCCTTTGTCCAGTTCAGGTGAGTCCTGATGCTTATCAGATCATCTTACCTTATTTCATATCACTTAATGCTTATTTATGTGAATTTAAGTGAAAAATTGTCCTAACTTTATAATAGATTCCTATGAATTAGTGTGTTAGCTGCATCACTTCTTACAGGACCATGAGCAAACATAAATCTAATATACCAGTGTTACGAAAAGCAGGACACTACATGCCCAAATCACACTAGAGGAGAATGTTTATGTATTTGATTTCTGCACTCGATCTGCTTAAGCAGGCATTGTATTTACGTACAATCAGTACTTATGCATTAATATATTACATAAGGACTTGACAGAACAAGTAGGGCAACAAATAAGTAGTGAGCTTAATATCCAAGACACACAGTAAACATGCAAGTAATTAAAAAGTAAATATTAACAATTAATACAAATTTTGTCAAAACAACACCAGATTCTTAAACAGATCAAATAATTGTTGCTATTACATTGATACTACACTGATACTTGATATCTTCAACAAAACTGCAGACCTGTGATTCAAATATTGATTTGACTTCACTGCTCAACTACTGTCCTAAACCTGAAATCCTTCACATGTAATGTTACAGAAAGAGCACGCTTACCTTAGAGGAGGATCCTTACTCCCTAAAGAGCAAGACTAAAATGCCAGCAATGCCAGTATGATGCAAATCTCCTTCCACATGGCATGTGTGCCCAAACCCTCCCTTTTCATCCCACTGTCTACCAGATTTCCCCCAACCCGATGCTCGTGCACACACACACACACACATTTTAACAGTGATTCATTTCTCTCTGGCCTTGTTAATGTATACAGAATGTGTTGTTCTGCCTGCTGGTAAACGATGGTTAAAGGCTATTTAGTGTGTATTGTTACTAGTGAGATGACAGATTGAGTAGGTTCACTACTAGGTTTGGACTATGTTTGCCACATTTTGTTTAACTTGCAAAACAAACTAATGTAACCTGCTAAAAAGTAATACGTTTTGTTAATCTGATTGACTGGTAAGGCCAAAGAATATTTCCTGTGACATGACATTGTACAACATACATCTTACATGTTTTTACATCTCTTGCTAGTAAACTAGATTTAAGCGCCCCCCCCCCAAATGTCACACTTGTAAATGCTTTATTTTATGCATGCATGTATTATGTATAGAACATATATAATGTAGTTATGCATAAAATAAAAGCAAAACTGCAATTAATTCTGATTAAAGTGGCTTATTTTAAAACAAACAAAAAAAAAAGCAAACAAAAATAATCATATTTTAACAGCATTATTTGTTGTAATCTCTGTTAGACTTGCCCCACCCTACAAGCTTTGCAATGTGGACGGATTTAACACAAAAATTCGTGTTATAAATAGTGAAAGGGAGCAAAGAACTGCAGGCCCTTTTCATGTTCAGCTAGACACCACCTAGTGGCAGCAAAAGGAATCTCAAGCTAATTTTCCTTTAACATCAAACAAACATCAAACTATTTTATATAGAAAAGATTTATTTAAAAGTAATTTATAATTCAATAAAAACTTATCATGGTTAAAAATATGAACAAAACAAATTAATGATAATGTATGAAAGCTCACACATCTGGTTAAATTCTTTAAAAAAAAAAAAACACAATTAAAGAATTTCTACAGTACAACTAACATTGTAAGAGGAATATTTTCTTTTGCAAACCATAAAACTAGCAATACAGGGAAATGATTACTGGCATACTGAAAATTAATTAATTGAAAAAATATATTTACAGTAAATACAAAGATCTGTATTTTTTTATTATATTTTGTATACATTTACAATGCATTTTGAGCAATATCTAAAGCCTATTAACTGTATGATTACTGAAAAGTATTTTACGTAACCTGTACAATATATGTTAGGGAAATATTCAATACATGAAAAATGTTTTAAAAATGCATTTTTTATAATTATAAAACAGTGATTTTAGATATAAAACCATCACATTCAAATTCATAAAACTATCAAAATAGTAACATTGTATTAAGTCATGAGACTCACTGAGACTCTCAAATAAAACTGCATTTACACACATGTACATCCCTATTTAAACCCACAATAAACATTCAGCAATGGACACTGAAAAACACAAATTTACAAAACAAAATCAACACGCCAAAGAACATGTTGACCGCAAACACTTAATGTTTCACACCACCAGACTCTCGCGACTCACAGCTCCGTTCTGTGGAAGAGAGACAAGTCACATAAATAACACTTTTGCACAGAGCATAATAAAGAATACAGAAATATATAGAATATAAATTTGGAATCAAAGGTTTTATCTGTCAAGTCTATGATTTTTATGATAATTTTTTCAGATTACACACACCAAATAACTAAAAAAAAAAAACCTTGTAATTCCAAGACGACTATGTGCTGGCCTTATTTACTTATCAGTTATAACGGCTTTAGACTGCAAAACTTGAAAATGCTACCATTATAATTTCCACATCTCAAAAAGTAACTGTTGCATGAAACACAAGTAGGAGCTTCTCACCTTGCGGAGATTGCTCTTCTTGGATGATGCTAAGCTGTCTGTATCCTCTGTGTAGGTTGGTGGAGGTGGGAAGCTGGTGTTGTTGGCAGGGCGCTGGTTAGGATTGCCTGCAGGCCTGCTAAAGGGAAGTGGTGGTGGTGGCCCCCCACGTCCTCCCCTGTAGCGGTCTGAGCGCTCACTGTCGCTGTCAAGGCGCTCACGGCTCCGAGCCCGCTGCTGCTCGCCCATCTTCTTCCTCTCCATTGCCTCCCGTAGGAAGCCATCATCGTATGCATCCTGGCCTCTGCCTCCCCGCCCACGTTCTAGATCCATCAAATCATCACGGCTACGACTGCGCCGTCCCTGGAAGCCAACTCCTCGAGAATCGCTACGGAAGCGGTCATCAGGGGAATAGTCACGATGTCGGTCATCTGGGACACGGTCATATCTACGATCACTGCTACTCCATTCATCATCAGAACTGCAGATAGAACAAATTGATTTTTAGAATAGAGAAAATGACAAATCACAAATTTATTAATATATATTCAGATCACTGTAGATATAAGCCACTCAATTCTTGGCTTACCCTCTTCTGCCTCCTCGAGGAGGGTAATCGCGGTCTCTGTAGTTTCGGCCGATATCATCAAGGTTGTCCATGGAACGAGCACGGCCAGGGCGGTTAGGACCACCTCCGCCACCTCTCCTGGGCTCATCTCGGTGCATACTCTGAGATACACTACTGATGGTGCTCATGTTCTCATCATCATACACTGTGTTCAGCTGGGGAGGCCTGGATCGACCACGATTACGAGGGTCTCCGCCATCATGCAGGGAGCTGATCTCACTCATACCATCAACTGAGAGAAAGGAGTTAGTGATAGATTGAGTAAGAATGCAAGTGGGTGACAAAGGAAAGCATATAAACGTATAAAAATAAACACATTACAGTTCCTCTCCTAAAGGTTTCCAGAAAGATCTTTCAGATTTTCCATTAACACTCCAACAATGACCACCCAAACCCATACAATTCAGGATAGATCCCTGGGCAAGAGAACTCACATCGATTTTGGGGGACTGCAGCACCTCCAGGCTGACTGGGGTCCAGATTGGCCACCTGCCGCTCCATATAATACAGCAAACGAGTAGGATTTCCATCCTGATTAGCCTGGATACGATATCCGCTACGAGCTGAAACACAAACAAAACCATCCCATAAATATGAAGACAAAAGAAATAAATTAATGAATTTTTTTTTTTTTTAAAAGATAAAATCAACAGCCATTGAGGTATTTACACTCACAGTTAAAAGAAAAGAATAAGCCATTTTTCTTTTGCTAAGTTTGTTTCTGCTATACACTAAGTCACTTGGATTTGAGATCCCAAGATGAGTAAGAGATGAGGGATCAGAATTTCAACTTTTATTTCCAGATCTAGATGTGTTGCAAAGCTTTAAAGAAAAAAGTGGCAGATCATCCAATTTTTTGGTTTATTAGGTAATATTTATGTCTTAAAGCAAATAACATTTAATGTTTGGCTAGATATTCCTAGCTTGTAATAAATGCGTGAAGCCGTTTTTTTTTATTTTTATTGGAAACCCAAGTGTGTTTGTTGTACAGCTAAATAAATAAACAAATAAATAAACAAACAGAACCCATTGCTGTTCCTATACTTTCAATGGGGACTGTAAATAAAACAAAAAGAAGTACACAAGCATTCTGAACTTACTCTGGCCATCATGATTATGTAGCAACGGTACTTGAGATCCCTGACCAACTACAACAGAAAGCATAAAGCAACATCAAGAAGTCAAATATCAGATTCATTAGTGAGCATGTCTCCAATATTAAACTCTACAGGAACACTAGGCTAGATATAATAGCATGTACATACATTGTACCATAGCCAACATAACATATACAGCATGTATGATTAATAATAATAATTATATTATATTATATTATATTCACACACACACAAGTATGCGTGTGTGTGTGCGCGTGTGTGTGTGTGTGTGCGCGCGCGCGTGTGTGTGTGTGTGTGTGTGTGTGTATTTGTATGTATGTGTACGGTCATGTGCAAAAGTTAGTAACCCCTCTTATTTCTGTGTTTTTGTAAAAAAAAAAAAAAAAAAAGAAATGCTTCAAAACTTTAGACTAACTTTTTTCACTGGGCCATTATTTATTTAACAAAAATGAATAAAAACATGCAGGGAATACCAAGTACTCCCAACAATATATCTCTCTCTCCTTATCTATCTCGCTCATAAACCTGTATACATTTTTTAATTACTAAATTTATTGCTATACATTATAAATTGACATACAGTATGAAATTAATAATAGTATATGAATAAAATATACATCATACCATTTTTTCCCCTGAAGTGTGTATACATTTTTTTGGCCATCTTTGTTTCTATACATTATAAATACATACAGTACTGTGTATACACCTTTAGTTTACTACTCATAATAAGTTCACCGAAAAATCATGTGTATAGAAGATTACCCACCTGAGCTGGCTGTGTCAAAGTCCATGCCATAGCCATTAGGGGGAGGGACGTTGACACCCTGGGGCATGGGCAGCATAGGGATGGGTGGGGATGGCCCCCCCACGTATGCTGGTTGTCCATACAAACTAGGAGCGAACATACTGGCTGCATACTGGCTAGGAATACCAGCCTTCACAGCTTTACCTGCTTCATACACTTCAATTGAAACAACACAGAATGTGTGAATTAATACTTAAAGATTTGGTATTTTACTTTCAGTATTAGGCACGCACAGTGCAACTCCATAATGATAATTCTTCCCTAACATTTCCATAATGCAAGTTATAGCAACAAAGATTGCAGAAAAGGCTATTAAATAAAAAGACCAACTGCAACAAGAAATTATTAGAGTACATATACTTTTACATAGAACACAATTGTAAAGAGAAGGACAGCAATGGCGAATAAATGCAGGTATAACTACTTACATGCTCTTGGGCAGCAACAGCGTTCTGGGCAACATGGGCAGCTCACATAACAGCAACATGTATGAGGGCAACATTGACACCAACAGATCCCAATGAGGAGCAGCAACAAGAGGAAGCCAATCACCACCAACACTACCAACAACCAATCTGACAGAGAGGACACAATAAAGAAGGGTAAAGAGTAAACAACCTGAACTGTTACTAAGACTGGGCAGACAGATATTGTTCGACTTAAGACTGGAGTCTCCGACTAACTTTATGATCAGGCTGAGTTTTTCTCCCAGTTTTTCTCCCAGCCTTTCCACCCTCAGCACTAGAGCCCTCCAGGGTAGTGTTCTGAGCCCCCTGCTGTACTCATTGTACACTTACGACTGCGTGGCCACTACTTTCCCCCCAGGAAAATCGTGAAAGATCTCAGTCACCTCAACAACGAACTGTTTTCTCTGTTGCGATCAGGAAAGCGATTCCGCTCCCTGAAGGCCAACACAGAGAGACTGAGGAGGAGCTTCTTTCCGAGGCGATAAGGTCCCTCAACCAAAACACACAGGACTAAAAAAAACATCCTTTTGCACACTGCACTTTATGGACATTTCTCATGACTGACAATATAGTCCATTTATGGACATTATACATTGTACACTAATGCACATTTAGACATTTATATTTCATTTGGCACACTTCATTTTGCACACTTCTGATCATTTCATTTCTGCAAACTTTCTGGACATTTAAATCCATTTCATTTTTCACACTTTTGCACATTTCCATATTTGTAATTTTTTCATCACTGTGTATATTTTGTACAGCTAGGTTGTTTAAAAAAAAAAAAAAAAAAAAAAAAAAACTCACTTTATCCCATATTTTATATTCTGTTCTTATCTTCTCTATATTTTATTCATTTCCATTCCCCAATTTATTTTTATTTCTATTTCTATTGATAATTTAGAGTTTAAAGATCACGAGCAGTCGTATAAGCATTTCACTGCATATCGTACCATGCATGACTGTGTATGTGACAAATAAAATTTGAATTTGAATAGTAAATGAACAAAGCATAATAAGAAAACCTTTACATAGTTTTTAACTTAACTGCTTATTTTGGCGGAAAGGACATGCCTTTCCGAAGCATATGAAAAGTGTGCAAAACATTATTTGCTATATATAAGAGTTTAAACAGAAATGGTACTAATTTTCACTTTGCTTTATATGCATTAATTAGAACAGGCAAATTAGCATGTGGCAACTTGCAGCAAAATTCTTAAAATGAAAGAAAAATCATTGCCAACAGTCAATTTGGGGTTCTTCTAATACAAACATGAAAAAGAGCATTTAATTATTTGTTTAAACAGGGATGAAGGTATTATGGGGGGGGGGGGGGGGGGTTTTA
>JAOVVB010000050.1:20196723-20206823 GCA_028570985.1 Heterobranchus longifilis | reverse complement strand
CAATGTAGAAAGAAATAAAAATCAGGAACCATCATGGAGTTAGAAAGTGACCCCTAACTTTTGAACGGTAGTGTATATTTAACATTTATTGTTTTCCAATATAAAATACATAAACATCAAATAAACTTAAAACAATTGTTTAACAAAATAAAACAAATATCACAGTAAAATAATAATAATAATAAAAAATCTATAATTTTTTTTAGGAAATGTACATGTATAAAATATAAGCTCATCAACCTGTTACATGTCACAATTAGCTGTAATTCATCCTTACAGTTTGTTTTATACATTGTGACTTTCAGACTTTATAAAAAAAAAAACTGATGAGCTTAACAGCTGAAAATGGAGAATAATGTAATACTCTTATGAAATGTACACTTGGCAGACACGCTTTGTTGAGTTCACTCACCTAACAGCAGAGCGAAACTGCAGAATTGGATGTGTGATCATAGGGAAAAAATCAACATTTTGAGTATAATCACTTTGGCTGCTGCCTGAACATTTGGCTGCTATAAACATTTACACAAACTTAAGAACACAGACTCTCTCTCTCTTTCAGACGTCCACTCCTGTGGAGTATGAGATGGGTAGAGACTCCGTTTATCAAACCATCTCCTGATACGTTTCTTCTTCTTTTATCATCTTGTCTGAAAATTCAGAGTTCAGACTTACTTTATGTTCCATACACAAAATATATAACAAAGTGTGGCTTGTAATAATAATAATAATAATAATAATAATAATTATAATAACATAAGAACAGTGAGTAGGAAGTTGAATCTCAGCTTACTCGGACAGCACAGTTCGTTCCTGTGTACCCTGAGCGACACTGACAGAAGTTTGGAAGCACACACTTTCCTCCATTTTGACACTTTTGTTTGCAGATGGCTGTATTTAATAATACAATATGACTCATCATTATGTGTCGGAAAATCCAAATACAAAAGACATGAAAGCTTAAAAATAGAATACTGTATATTACGATTTAATAGACACCAAGATATCAGTTAGACTTACAAGTCTGGCACTGTAAACCTTCCCATCCAGCTTGGCAGTGACACGTGTTGGGGCCGGCACACTCACCTCCATTTTTACACTTCTGTAAGCAAATCGCTACATACAGAACAGAAATTATGCATAATGTGTATTGCTAATATGTTGTACTAATATTCTCACCTATACTGCAAAAACATTTACTGTAGTGTACTGTACAGGAGAGTTGCCAGTAAACTACTTATACCATATACAGCAAATAACTAAACCATATTTACAGTAGAGTATTGAACTATCTATACAGGTAATTGCTGTTATTTTTTACAGTATATTGTTTTTTTTCCTGTAATATACTATAAAATACTTGTAAATATAATGATAGGACACAATTTAGTATATGTCCTCATGTGGCTGACAGCATACATTTAACTAGAAGGTTAAGGATAGGGAATAAAGATCCCATACATTACAGCCTCTGATATACTGAGATTTAAACACAACATTCTGAACAGGATGCAGAGCCTTAAACACTGAGCCACTATAACTATAATCTCATCAAGCTTGCACTGATTGAAGGTTTTACTAGTACTTAAAGGTCAATTCAAGAGGTCAAACTCAAGGAGAATTATTTCCATTTATACCATAGAGTATATAAGAGGAAATGGACAAATTCTCCATGATGCCTGCCATAGATTTTCTGAAGAGCAATTTTGAAGCTCAACTGTGTGAGGTTTGGTCTTTGTCATCGTGGCTGGAGCTGACTCCTCCAAATCCCTGGTTAACGCATACAATAAATGAGCAAATTTGCAGAATGAACTGAGCCTTGGAACGTAGCTACTTACCTCAATTACCACAAACTAGCCAGCTTAGCCTTAGCTTAGGTATAATGTAATTCATTAATAAACCAACATTTTATTTATATGCTAATGTTACTTAGTATTTGACTGAACTCTGAACATCCATACTCTACACATTGCTCCATGTCAGTGCTTATATTTCTTGTGGTAAGTTAACCTACAATGATTCCAGTTATCTAAAGTATGCATAGTGGACAGCTAGGGTTTTGACACCTGCAATACAACTCAAATCAGCCATGTCTCTAATTATGCATAATAATCTATAGCATTATATAGATTTAACTATATTGCATGAAAATTTACTCATGTACAGTTGTCATAAATGGGAAATCTAGCTATGGAAACTAAAACCATTTTCTTTGTACCATGTTTATTTCTGTTGTGGGACTAACACACTTTTGGAGCCAGATGACATCCTATAGGTCATTTGAGGAACTGCACATTTTGGACTTATATCAATCCATGTTGGACTCATTTTTCAGAACCTAAGGTTACCCCTTGAGTCGCACCCCTGCTGAAACTGATAGATTTCCCACTATGCATTGAACTTCTGTTATTTTACCATAAACCAATTCACTGCTCTAAGTGCCTAGTTGTTTACAGTATGATCCTGTAAAATGTTAAGCACTTTGCTCTAATATACGTATTGTAAATTTACAGCCTTTTTTTTTTTTTTACAGTACAGTATATTAAATATAATTACTAGAAGGCTTGACTTATATACCAGCTCACTTACGGATGTCACAGATTTTTCCCCGCCAGCCAGAAGCACAGGAACAGGTGTTTGGTCCAACACACTTCCCTTTATTCATGCACATTGGATCACATACACCTGGGCGCAAACATGCAAGTGTAATACAAGGTAGTCAAAACCATTTAAACATTTGCTATTTCTTGCACAATATGAGTATATATATTTAAAGATAGGTAGGTAGCTAAGCTTTCATATCAAAATAAAACTGTTGCATTCACATACAGTCTAGACAGTATCTTATACAGTATCTTATTGTACAACATTGAGGTTGTACAACATAGATTAATGCAACTTTATCCATATACCAGAAACTCTAGCACAATATCACACACAGTCAGTGGAAGAGTTAGTTAAAATTAGCAGGAATTTGAAACGCAGATGGAATTTGTACCTGACAGGTTTGGCACTTTTATTGATGTGACGGATGAAATAACCAAGTCATAATTAATACATGCAAAAATCTCTGTCTGAGGAACTATAATATTAGAAATGTAACACTCACTGATTTGACATCTTTTGCCAGTGTAGCCTTCAGGACAGGAGCACACATTGTTCCTCCTGCACTGACCACGGTTTTTACAGGGAGGGTTGCACACAGCTACAACAACAATAAAAAAGGTACCCTGTTTTATTTTGTTTTATATTGTTCTTCACACAAAATCATCTGTGTATTAATTAGCTATTATGTCTTATGAGTAACATAAGTAAATATGGCATTGTTGCGGCGTTTTCCAACCTCCCAAAAACAAGTCAGTATGTTGATGAGCTATGTTAAATTATTCCTAGATGCAAACATGTGTATTCATATGTGTCTTAATGTGTTATTCCCGCCATGCACTTACTATTACCTAGGATAAGCTTTTATCAAGGTATCATAGGTATCAAGGCTCACAAAATATTCTATAACTGCACTGTACCTATCTGGCACTGTGATCCATAGAAGCCACTAGGACATGCACAGATGTTAGGCTTGATGCAGGTGCCACCGTTCAGGCACACAGGCTTGCATTCAGCTGAAATACAAACAAACAGATTACAGTTGATTATTGAACAATAAGTGTAAGTGAGTACTACTAAAGTTTTTTAACAATGAAAAACAAATTCTGTCTTTTACAAGTTAAAGCTTTCTTTAAGGAACATCATTGGACGTAGTCTCTGTTGTAGCAGTCAAAACCGATTTTTTTTCCCCCTGTAACAACATTAATTTCCTACTACACAAAAGAATACAGGCAAGTACCTGAGTTACAAGTTGGTCCATACCAGCCAGGCCTGCACCTACACACTTCAGGAGATACACATTCCCCACCGTTCTCACAGTGCCGGGTACACACCACTGTAGACCCACAATCACAGATAAAATCAATATGAATTTGCAAAATTTTATATTGGAGATTTATTTGATAAAATGAACACAAATTCTTTTAAAAAGTATGCAAAATATTCAAAATATACAAAATTAGGGGTAATTTTATGGTTAAAAGACTGTTGTCAGAATGCACTTCTTAAGTAAATGAAAACTCTGCTCACTAATGTCACACTGTGGCCCCACATAGCCATAGGGGCAGGTGCACAGGTTCCTGGGCAAGCAACTGCCTCCATTTTGACACGGTGGGTCACATGTAGCTGGGAGGCAAAGCAAAGAAAACAATGAAATACACAGCAACATAAATGATGAACTGTAAAATGCCAGCAAGTGAAAGTATCTGATGTGCGGTTAAAATGATCTATAATTTTTAATGAAACGTTTACAAAAAGCTAAATATAAGATTATTTAACCAAATTCCTAAACATTCATTGTCTTGTTCTATGCTTGTTCATAGTACAACCTCATAAAATTTCCTCCAAAACCTCTCATTAATTTCATGTCAAACCAGGACTTTTTGCAGAATACCAGATGCACAGTTCTGAGAGTAAGAGTATTTCTCTATATAATCCCCTGCTACACTTAGGCACTTATCACTGTGTTTCACTAGTGCTTGGATACCATCAAGATAGAAAGTTTTCTCAGTACACCAGAGCCATGATCGGACTGCCGCTTCATGTCTGAAACATTGGCCTCCCAGGAACTTCTTTAATGACCCAAACATGTGGAAATGGCTTGGAGGAAGATCAGGACTATATGGGTATGTGGTAATAACTCCTGTAATGTGCAACTGGATGAACGATTAGCGACAAGTTGGCTGTCAGTTTCAGCTAACTCAGGCGCTCCACTCACAGAATGTTCATGCAGTGGGCTTCGAGCCACCTCAGCCAACCTCATGGCCTTCTTTAAAATGTTTGCACCATTCATGTTTTACAGCAGCCAAGAGTCTCCGCACAGAACTGTGCTAGAAGTCTTCGGTAAATGTTAATCAGTGTTAATCCTTCATTGACCAGATGTTTCATTACACGTCCCAGTTTGACTTGAACCCTCCTGGTAAATTCATTGTAAATTTCACTGCTGAAAGTTATTGATCGTTAGTGTCAGTGATTGAGAGACAAATCCTACCTTCCTCACAGGTTGGTCCACTGTATGCGGCAGGACACTCACAGACATTGGGCTTTACACACTTCCCTCTGTTCTTGCAGTCAGGACGACACACAGCTGATTAAAATGAAACAGATTTTGAGATTATGGGTTGATAAGCGCATAATGTGTTTGTGTAAAACTTGCTTCAGATAGTAGCTAATTTAAGAAAGAGAGCTCACCAATGTGGCAGTTATATCCAGTGTATCCTTCTTTACATGTGCATGTATTAGGTAGAGTGCACGCCATGTTCTGACCACATGGATAACGACATGTGGCTGCAAGCAGAGCACATAGTAAGTTATTTTCATTCTTCCTATGAATGCATATTTTTGTTTATTATAGAATGACGTTTTATTTTTTAATGTTCATCGTTTTTAGTTATATTTCCAATTCTCTCCACCACTTATATCAATTACATTCCATTGCCAACCTCTCTCTTTCTCTCTCACACTTGTTTAAAATGGCAAAAAATGCTACTTGTCCCGAGTCCTGTCCTGAAGACTTTTCTTTTCCAAAACAACTTAACGTCCTTTATAAAGGCATCCAAGAAAAATAAATATGATTTATAGTCATGCCTGAATTTAATAAACTTAAATGCCAATAATTATGAGAAAGAGCTAACCTTTACATGTGATCCCATCCCCAATGTATCCGTTAGGACAGCGGCCACATTTAAAATGTCCAGTGCTGGAAGGCTCGCAAGAAACACCAGGAAAACAGGAAGAATCAGTACAGGTCCTCGCATCTTTAACAACCACAGGCTTTGAGTCCTGCTCATGAAGCTGCCCTCCAGATCCAGAAGCTGCTGCAGGACTGTTATCGTGGTTAACAGAGCTTAAAGTAGTCTTTCTCTCAATGAGTGATGGTGTCTTTTTATTGAAATGCAGTCTCTCAGCTATAACAGTGGGTTCTGTAGATTTTTGAAATGAGTTAGAAGATGATGAAGGGAAAAGAACATCAGGTCTGTCCCTTTCTCTAGTGACCGCTGTTGGCCCTGTAAAATGTTCTGAATGTCATAAAGCCAAGACTGAGAAGATACAGTAAAATATTCATTCTTGAAGGACACAATCTGCTTTTTACTGGTGCCATAATCATCACAACCCTTTTCTACTGTATCTTTACTTACTGTTTTCTGGTTTTGATGTGCAGGTTTGTCCATTGCCATGGAGACCTTGAGGACAGGGACCACAGACATATCCAGCAGATGTATACACACTCTCAAAGCACTGGACCCCTGGGTGACAGGGTCGCCCGGAGCACGGGCTCTGAGCTACAGAAAAAATATTATTGATTTAGATGACAAGGGAAACAAACTTTTTAGACATAAAAAAAAAAATAATCATAGCATAAAGTATCATTAATTAAGCATTATCATAAAGTAGCTGTATATCATCTTTATCAGTGTTTGAACACTCCTGAGATGACTGCAAGTCTTACTTGCTTTCCATGTTGCCAAACTGCTTGTTATAGTAATAATTTTTGCAATTTTTGAAGAATAAAGGATTGCATAGTAAATATTGATATATAGAGCAATTTCATTAAATTCCTGTTCTGTCTCAATACTTTTGGCCACCACTATAACTATAAAATCACAGTATATTGACTGTATGTAACTTACAAATGGCTACCTCATTAGACATGAATGCTACCTTGTCAGATAGCTTCAAAGCAGATTCAAAACTCTGAAGCAAGCTGTATTATAGTCTACAAGTCTTAAGATAGACGTAAATCTGCACTGTTCCAAGACTTTCAGATTCAAATTAATTTTCATACCTGGGCTGAGGTTGGGTTTGAAGGGTCTGGGGTTGACTCCTTGATCCTCTGTGCGGTCTCTGTGTCTTGCTTTGCCTTTCAAACCAGTACACGCAACTTCTATTAGAGGAGGTTCATCTCCTACTATTAATATTACTACTATAACTACTATTAATACTACCACTACTACTACTAATAATAATAATAATATTTGGAGTAATAATAATAATGAAACTGAAGTCATGCTGCTGGTAAAAGAGAATATTTTTTACATGAACTGATCAAGAGTCCAAATTATGAGTCTCAAAAGTAATATGAGAAGTTTGAGGTATGAACTCACGGACGCAGGTTTTCCCGTCCCCGGTGAAGTGATCAGGACAGGGTCCACAAACAAATGACCCTAGTGTGTTTTTACAGGTTACCCCAGGGAAGCATGAAGCTGATACACACTCATCAATGTCCTCCTCACATGTCACACCTGTGGTAACACACAGCATCGAAACAGAACTGAAGTAACCTTAACCACGATTGCAATAGTTTATCTGACAAGTATGTCTTTCTATAATTATATCTATACAGAATAGCAGCCACAAAAAAAATTAAAGAATATGAGTATGTACCAGTAAAACCTGCTGGGCAGAGACACGTAAAAGAGTTCAGTCCATCCACACAGTCACCTCTCTGACACGGGTTCGATTTGCAGTCATTTACACTAACTTGACATCTCTCTCCCTCCAGACCAGCTGGGCAGACACAAAGATACTCGCCACTGCCAGGAGGGAAGTTCATGTTGGTCACGCACGAGGCTCCATTGTCACAGTCACAGGGGCGCACTGAGACCTGGGAAACATGTATGTATTCCTGAAATAACTCACAACAGCAGTCTCAGTCTCAACAGCAATACGTTTTAATGTGAAGTGTAAGACTAATGCTATTTTCATACACAATAAGTTCCATTATAGCCAATATTTGCTATCTATCTATCTATCTATCTATCTATCTATCTATCACAAGGAATATGCAAACAGTATTCTTTTAATTATTTTATTCTTTTGAACATCCTGTTCGAAACCTGAACTGGGTATGGATATCAAGTATAATACTTCTGTGTTCACATTTTAGAAAGCCACTTGCCACCCTCTTGTGGTCATAGTATGGTATGCACTTAAATTGTTATGCATAACCTGCAGATAAATTAACAGGACTGTGCAAAATCCTTGAGCCACCGCTTCATTACGCACTCATAGTCAATATCGCTTTATCCTGCATACAGGGTCACAGGGAGCCTGGAGCCTTTCCCTGGAGACTTGGAGCATGAGGCAGTGGTGGCTCAGAGGGCTAAGGCACTGGGTTACTGAATGGAATATCGGCGGTTTGATCCCCAGCTCCACCAGGTTTCCACTGTTGGGCCCTTGAGCAAGGCCCTTAACCCTAACTGCTCCAGGGGGTCACTGCTCCTGCGCTCTGACCCCAGTTACGCTGGGATATGCGAAGAAGGAATTTCACTGTGCTGTAATGTATATGTGACAAATAAAGGCTTAACTTAAACCTAACTTAGTGTACCAATTAATTGCAGGACACATGTATACAAACACACACTCAAGCCCATTCTCACATTACGGCCAATTTGAGAACACCAATCAGACTAATCTGCATGTCTTTGGACTGTGGGAGGAAACCCACCAAGCATGGGGAGAACAAGCAAACACAGACCCCAAGGCGGGAATCGAACCCGGGACCACCTTATTTCTTTATGTTAAATAAAATTTCATTAAATAATGTTGATTATGTATTTTTTTAAACTGGAGCAAATGTTTAACTCTGACAGGCTGCAAATGCCTAAAGAAACAATTTAAAAATTAGTGGTTTATGTAACAACCTTAGCAGCAACCTCATCCCCCTCTCGTCTGTTCCAACCACTCAGCATGCAGCATCCCCAGTATCCTAATCATCAGCCTAATCAACTGTCATCATCTGCACCTGTTTCTCACTGGTTCATGCCTTAAATTAGATGTTTTTATGCTTAAATAATTCATAGGTCACTGTGTGGCTTAACAAACAAAATACTTTCCCCTGAAGCTGGTCAGGTTCATGGACTGCACTGAAAATGAGAGAAAAAAACTTGCTAAAAATCCTTGAAGAACTATTTGTCAAGACTCCATTAAAACATACAAGAAAGTCTGACTCTTTGGAAGCAAAATATAAAGGACTGAGGGTGGCTGAAGACTTTTGCATAGTACTTTATGTAGAAATATTTAAGTGTAACTAGAAAACATTATTGTTTTTTTGGAACAAATGCTCCCTATGACGCCTTTTGTAAACTCAATGAATGCTTAAACCAAGTGTGGGTTTGATAGTATAAGCAAGCTACACCTCACCTTTACAGTGGCCTGTGTCTCTGCATTACAGTCATCTATCACAGCCAGCTCAAATGCTGCAGGGGAGGGTGAAAGGGCTTTCCAGATGAGCAGGCCAGCAGGAGAAAGAACAGCATCTTTGGGCCCAGATAGCAGAGTGAACTGAACCGCAGAACCTTCTGGGTCAGTGGATACAAACTGGTACACAAAGTTTTCCCCATAAAATGTCTGCAGGTGACTTTGCTCTGAATGAAATATTGGAGGCTGATTTTCTGGAACACAATGTGACAATCCAAAAAAAAAACTTACATACATGCCCAGGTTTTGATGTGGATTAAATCACTTAAAAACAGAAGCACATTTTATATACAGTGAAACCTCGGACTGCGAATAACGCGGTTTGCGAGTGTTCCGCAAGACGAGCAAAGATTTTTTATTTTTTTTTGACTTGGAAAACGAACAAGTCTTGGTTTACGAGTACCGAGTATTACGCATGCGCTTCTTGTTTTGACGCCGAGCGTCACGTGATCACAACTGAACCAATGGTTTTACTTTCTCTTGTGCTGCAGAATTGTGGGTAATCGTCTCCCCTGCTGTATAGTAGTGGGGTCTTAGTGCACGTCTCTTACTGTTATAATTAACATCTGTGCACGCGTGTACTGTTTACTATAACACTGTGACCACATGTATGTCTGTAAAACATATTTTATTTTGTGTCTGTATGCGTGTGTACATCGCGCGTGTAAAGCAAAAGCAAGTCTCATTAGAGAGGTTAAAAATCCATTTTCTCTCTATGCTTAAGGCTTAGCCTGCTCTTTGCCTGCTGTGTGTGTGTGTGTGTGTGTGTGTCTGTGTGCGCGCGCGTCATTGGACAA
>JAOVVB010000050.1:20167862-20186346 GCA_028570985.1 Heterobranchus longifilis | reverse complement strand
TCCCCAGTATTGTTGTAGAATGTAGAAAATAAATCACTAAACAAAAACAAAGAAATTTGCAAGTGACCCCAAACTTTAGAACGGTAGTGTACGTACTTCCTCTCACATTACATTACACATCACTGGACACCATGCTCTTCAAACATATATTTTTAAGTTGGCTTAAATTGCGATTAAGGGTCCATTGATTTTTATTTATTTATTTATTTATTTATTTTAATGTTTGAGAGACTGAAGCCTATTCCAGGGAACCCCTGGCACAAAGTGGGTCATGAGAATGTGTGCACATAATTATTGTTATTCGTAGTAGTAGTAGTAGTGGTAGATGAACTTCCTCTAATTAAATAGTAGGGAAGGGAATCACCAGCGACCAACCAATACAATATTATCCCAATATCTATGTGCAGTTTGATTAATATTGGAAATAAATATCCTGATTCAGTATTTTTTTTTAAGGTTTTGTTACAATTCTAAACAAACTACGCAAATAATTTGCTTGTACCACACAGGATGCTGTTCTGCCTGCCAATGTGTGAATAGTTTAAAGTATGTATGATTATAGAGACACTGCAACGCATTACCACCTCCAATGCAAACACATACTGTATATAAAGAATACATCAATAAAAGTCATTCTTGAAGTTGATAAATGTATTGCCACACAAAAGAATCATGATACATAAAATGTGCTTTTTGATTACATGGGGAATATTAGAACATATACTATGTACTGAAAGACTGCACTATATAACTGAAAGCCATTGATAAATTAAGGATTAAAAAATTAGAATCCTTGCTGAGATTTTGTGTGTGTGTGTGTGTGTGTGTGCATTTTTTTCCCTTTCTTTTTTTCTTCCTTTCTTTCTTTTATTGTTTCCTTGAAAATGGAAACCAAACCTAAATAACCACAGCAGACTTTTAAACCAGTTGAACTCTTAAAGTTTACAGTGCACCAATGTTACACCATTTGAGCCTGACATTGGATTCTAACTTTGGATAAATTAAACATATTTACTGTACCTCAACACACTTGGTGGGCATTTGAGCTGGTTTATCAAAGATCTGGAACTTATACCAGCCAGGTGTCAGTGAGTGATCACAGATGAGCTTCTCCTGCAGGCCTGACTGGGGACCCTGCTGGGAGCTGAAGCTTGTGCTCCGGTATGGGTTCTGCAAAACTGTGTGACCCCCTGGACTGCACTCAGGAGGTTCCACTAAGGACACACACACACACACACACACACACTGTTTGTACTGTACATTTGATTAAAGCTTATTTGTTATAAACTATACAGTAAAGCAGATCTAAACACCATTAACCATGCAGATGTCCCTGAAAATGTAGCTCCAATGCCAACATCTCTACCCTCACACTGCATGGTGGGATCAGAGCCTCTCCCGTCCTACTTAGATCTCTAGACCTACTGTATTGCACTATGGTGAGAGGAGATGAGGATGAAAGCCCAATGTGAGAGAGAATAGGTGGCTCAAGTCACCAAGTTGGGCCTGAAATGTAAAATACTAACAAACAAAGATGACATACTAGAAAATGACCCCCTGTATCCTATTCAGCAACAATGTAAGATCATCTAAACAATGAAAGGGAAGGTGAAAAAATGGGAAAGATGTTCTTAAAGATTTGAAGACTAGCAATGTAGAAACCTTTTCAAACATCAGTAAAGTCTAGTTTTCCCAAATTTTGAATATTCTATGCCCGGTTCCAAAAACATTCTACCTTCAGCTCCTTCATAAAAGACAGTGCCGGATCTCAGCCAAAAGGAGGACAAAAGTGACACTGATTACAAAAATGTATCTTAAGCATCTGTCAGTCACCAGATGCATCAAGAGTCACCAGATTTTCATTTAGTTTGCAACTCATTTGTTTTACGAAACTTGTGCATGTGTTAGTTAAAGTCAAGGTTAAAGTTCGTTTTGCATTTCATTGTTCCACTGCAAATGTCGATCAAATTACTGCTGCATCATTTTGCAATGACTCGCCCAGGAGTTGGCTTACCTACTACAGTAGGTTGACCCTGGTCACAAGGCGGTGAGATGAGCAACCTGCCAGATAGTTATTGTGAATGGCCCTCACCTGTCCCAGGCTGTATTCAAGAAAAACTTCCCACTGATTTAGTAGTCAGTGTTTAGGTAATTTTGTGAGGGCAAGACGAGGCTGTTATTGGAAAATTTTGTTGCCTGTAACACTTCAGTTTCTTTGAGAAGAGTTTTCAATTTTCTATGATTTATTGTCTATAGTTTTACAGAGTGCTCCATCTATTGTGCCTCTGCAAGACAAAATCTTAAGTTAAGAACACGGACACTGGAGGTGCAAGGCAAAAGTGATAAACACTAAACCACTGTGCTGTAGGGTGTTCTTTTAACAGAGAAATTTCTTGCTGTGTAGAAAATGACTAAGTGGAAGTTGCAGCCAAATATAAGCATTCCAGACTTCTTAGGTTTTCTTACTGAATTAAAGCCACTTATAACCCATTTTTAAATTCATGTTGTACATATCCTCTAGGTTATTTTTAATCGACTACTGTACTGTAACTTTAAGGTTGCTTTCCCACTGTATGATTTTGCTCACTATAATGCAGTTATAAATCACAAACCAGGAGTGAGTTTGTAGGTCTTGAGGTAAAGTCAGTGGTCTTAAATAATACGACGTGCTCACTGACCAAAGACTGATGACAAACAAGTTCTAGAAGCACAAGCCCAAAATAATGACTGAGAAAGAAATGAGATTTGTGGCTTAAGAGCTTTTTAACTTTAAGTGCACAGATGATGACTTATCTGATATATATATATATATATATATATATATAGATTTATTTTCTACATTCTACAACAATACTGGGGATTTCAAAACTATAAAATAACACATATGAATTATATATATATAATTCTTTTTATCTCGTTGTTTCCGCAGCCGGTGCTACAGTGTTTGCACTTACCAGACTGCGTGCTGTCAGCGGTGTAAAGTACAGCAGCCAGGCAGATACACCCCAGCCAAATGTCTGCACTCATTGCTCTTCTTATCAAAGTTTAGTGGAATGTCTGTTTTTTTTGCGATGCTCCGTCACTCAGAAGCGGTCTCCAATAAGCTTAAAAAACGAGTCGAGTTTGTCCTCACTGGATATTCCTAAATCCGACCAAAAATCCTTCTTATTTCTGTGCACTTCGGCAAAGCGTTTCTGGGTATCGGCGCGAGCGCAGCTCTTCATCTTCTGGTCCCGCGCTCGCGCTCGCGCCCCCTCACATCCCTGAGACTTTCAGCTCGTTAAACTTTCAGAGTAACCAGCAGTCCCGATATTGTTTGTTTGTCTGTCTGTTGTTGTTGTTGTTTTTTTTTTTTTTTGTATTTGAGAATACTTTTCCTACTCTTTTTTTACTGTCAGTATCGATAAATGTAGTGACGTCACTTCAGCGGTAACAGTTTCAAAATGAGACATCAGTCTTCTTAGACTACACTGTGAAGTACTGTCAGTGTCCCTGTACACTATTCTGCTTTTCAGTTTAAATACAGGATATCTTACAGACTTGTTAACTCTTGAGCGCTGTAAAGAAAAGAAACAGGAAAAAAAAAACTGCCTACGAAGAAAAATGCATTTACTGATAGTTTTTGGACAAAAAAGAACATCAGGGAAAAGTCCTTAAAGTGCATTTTTTTGTGCAACTGAGAGAATTTTAAATGACATTACATTTCGATATTTATTGACTATCTTTAAGTCCTCTGTGTAAAAGCCATTCTAAAATACAAAGTGGTCAAAAAAGTTTAGAGTTTTGTAACACGCCAACAGATGGCAGCACAGGGAGCACCGACCTTCATACAGTAAGTCAGTGTGCCAAAAGGCATCATCCTGTGCACATAGAGAGGCGTAACGTTCGGTGCTATTCAGATCACGTCTGTTACCACGTCTGCAATTGTATCATGAACAGCAAATTATAACAAGGAGCAAATGTGTGAACTGGGTAAATTTTCCATATAGTCATTTTACATGATTCAGCGTTCGAAGTTTACAGCGATGCTGCCATGAGTTGGTCAGGGTGTTTTGAATGACACGAACGCTTCAAGAGTGGACGAACATCACTGGAAGACGACGAGAGATCAGAGACTTTCAACGAGCTTAACCCCCGAAAATGTCAAAACCATTTGGCAACTTATGTATGGTCATCTACGGAGAAACTTTGAACCCAATTTTGAACTTACTTAATAAAATATTATTAAGTAAGTAATAAGTAATTAAAGAGTTTTCTTGTAAACAGAGCTAATCTCTACATTTTTTGAAACCACATTTTCTCACACTGAAAATGTAGGAAAGGTATCAGAGTCATTATGCATCCAGGGTCAAGGGTTCGTATCCCCTCCAGGTCTGTGTACATGGAGTTTGCTTGTGCTTGGTGGGCTTCCTCCTTGTGTGTGTGTGTGTGTGTGTGTGTTTGTGTGTGTGTGTGTGTGTGTGTGTGCGCGCCCTGCACTGGAGTGATACCCTCTCCAGCTGGGTGTACCCTGCATCATGCCCTACATACGTCTCCTGGAATAGGATCCAGGTCCCTGCTACCTTGTACACAGGCTAAGCAGTATAGAAGATGAATAAATAAAAATTAATATGTAAGCCATTTCCCACTAAACAGTAATCCTGTATGCTGGATTTCTGTACAGAGATTTTAAGATGTGTGGTCTCATAAATGTTTTTGATGTAAAAAAAATAATAAACAATAAATTTTCCAGAATTCACTTTAGTTTTATAGATGAAGCATGGAGAACAAGGCATTTGAGGACATTTTGCATTTAACCAATCCTGTCATGCACATCACTAACATTCACCACCTTTTTGCTACTTTCAAGAAACAATGCTATTTCTGCAATTTTGTTGTGTTTACACAATGACAATAGTTTTTAAATCTCAAATAAATGTTTATATAATTATATATTTAGATTAATGTGTTTAAATCTCTTTTCTCTCCTTAGCTGGAAAGCAAAACCATTCACTACTCTGTACTTGGGCTGTCTTTTGTTTTGGCCATTTGCAAGTTCTAGTACAGTCATTAAAAGTGATCTAGAACAGTGACCCTTCCTGTTCAAATGAGAGGCAAAAGGATAATGAGGTCATGAGTAAACCTAATATTCTTAAGGGCTCAAAGGCTTGTGATGTGTTTGTCCAGCTGAGGCCACATTCTCAGGACAGTTTCATGCTGCACTACCATGTCCTGATCTTCCCAACAACCTGATTACCCCTAACAACTGCCTGTGTGCTGTGGTGAGCTGTTTGCCCAAGGCATTTACTCCCCCACCTGGTTTTTAACCTAATAAAAGCCAGGTGTGACCTTTGACCTGTTGACAGAATTGCCTATAAAGACACTAGCCCTCTGTTTGGATTTGCTCACAAGTTTCACTGTATATGGCAACTCTTTATCCGCAGGTTTATATACTTAATATAGTATATTATTATTGGTTAATACTGAATAAAGATAAAAATTAGTGCAAGTTTTGTGTAAGTAGGGAACATTTTACATTGTGCAAATTTGCTGAAATCCAAGGTTAAGTGTTTTTTATATATTTCCTGTCACCTGCTAATGTTGTATTGGACTGTATGCTGTAACTGATGATAGTTCGTATTTATTTTTACAAAAAAAAAAATTATATATATATGACTTGTTACTACAGGGTAGTGAGTAACCTTGGTGCATTTTCCCGTTAGGGACCAGGGACCATTTCCAAGTATAGGTGACACCAAACCACGGTCTGATTTTATTTACCCGATATTTATTTATTTATTTATTGGCTAGACAACAGAACATTTAGCACTGTGTCTGGATGCATGGGCGTATTGGCTGGTAGAGACTTAATGTGCCGTTGAGTTAATGTGAGTCACAAACTCTTAGCTCCAACAATGACAACCATATTTAGCAGGCTGAATCGTGGAAAGCTTTGAATCTATGAGTAATGTTTTTATTCAACAAACTATGTAGCTTTAAAAAATAGATAGCCTGCTTGCTTCATCCATTTATAGTTACATTGCTGTTGATCATCAAGAAAACTAATGTGTGCCTATCATCACTTGTGGTGAAGCACATCAGTCTCTCTCTCTTTCTTAATCACTCACACATGCGCGCGCACACACACACACACACACACACACACACACACACATAAGCAGACTGATGCCTTGTGCTTCCCTCTACTGGCTTAAATTTTTCTCTACATGGTGTTTTTTGAGTATTGTGTGTATATAGTAATAAAAACACACAGCAATAAAAAACATTTGTTAAAGGATTTTTTTAAATGTAAAATAGCTACACATGGCACTCATGAGCTGCCAGTGATACAGACCCCCTCTGCCCTTTAGACCTGTCTGAGTCATCCTGGTGGCCCGCTTCTGGTTTGGAGATTTCGTCTCATGGTGGCGCGTGTGGTCTGCCTGGGATGTGTGTAGTGACTGGGGACAGGTCCTCTTGACCATTAAGATGGTCTTGGACTCAGACAGCTGATGCAGACAGCTGTTCTCTGATGACTTGTGTCATTCAATAGTTCAGGACTGAAATGACCACAAACGGTTATGTACCCGAGCCACCAATAATGAAAGTGGACTCCATATAACTTAAACACCTCTCCTGTCATATTGAACTTCCATTTTCCTAACACTCAGTATGACTGCAAATCAATCCCTGCTCTCAGTTATTACCCAAATAAGGATGGGTTCCCATTATCACATTTCATACTAATTTTCCTAATTTTTTAAAAATGATTTCTGTAAAGCTAAAGTGCGACCATGACCACTGTTTAAAGCATCATATAAATAAAACTGAATTAAATGAAATCTAAATGTCAATTTCCCAAGACTGCTCTTAAAATTATTTGTAATGCATAACAAAGTTTCTTGTCCTTTTACTGTGGCTTTCATCATGAGTTGTTTTCTGCACAAGGTCTCTAAGCTGAAGCCTCCATAGCAACCTCTTTTTATTGTTCACAATGATTCAAACTTGCAGTGCAACACAGCAACTCGCTCTCCTCGCTGTGTCACACATACAATTGACAAATGACGGAACTGGGAATGGTAGGATAAACATTTAAAAAATATATTATTTAATATGCAAATTACATTTCAGTAAATTTTAGTTTATTTTGATGAGAAACAAGTAGTGTACCTTAATCTGTATTGTGTACTGTAATCTTTTCTATTTTAAACATCTTTATTTATGAATCTTTACTACACTGTATACTCTGTTATGTTAATGTATTTGCATGTAATATATAATATAATATACTATACTTATAGTAGCAATTTGATTTATTCTTTCTCAGGACCGGGTACATATAGAGCGATGTCCAGATATAATGGACTCAGAGAGGTCATTCACTTTCAACAGAAAACTTCTTTTCATTGCCAGTCAAAATTTAATCACAAGCCGTAGTAGGAATCACACACTTTTGCTGCCAAAGGCAGCTGTCGGACACGTAGACCTGTGGGAAATAAAGCCACCAGACTTTAGCCCAAAACTATACCGCACTCTAAGCTTGCCTCGGATTAAGAAAAAAACACTCGACCCGGCTATACTCAAAGAAGGATTAGAAGAGATTTCTCAAAGCCTTGATAAAATGCCCCCTGTCATGTGGTCTAAGCAAAAACAAAAGAGGAATACACCAGTATTTGTCTCATCATACAAACCACTTGGATTACTGGAATCACAGCTACAGTTTGTGAAGTTTGGACAGTTTCCAAATGGTCCCTACAAAAACCCAAAGCCTCACAATTTCAGACCTGTAAGTTTACTACAAGAATGTCACTTCACTTTATGTATGCTGTGCATCACTTACTGACCAATGAATAACTCCAGTAATGGAGTTATTCAATCAACCAATCAAGTGGCAGCAGATTCAGATTCATGTAAATACAGTACATGCAAAGTTAATTTCTTGCACCTTGCATTGCACTTCTGCAACACAATTGGCTAATTGGATGCTAACATGAACAATGTTTACCCATTAAATTAACTGATGAATGTTTGTCTATCTGTATATATGATAAACATATATACTAAATATGTAAAATAATCATATTTTACATCTTTGCATCTTTCACTTCTTTTAGGAACGTAATTGAACGTCCTTTGTATTGTTTTCTGTAAAACATTTATTTGGGTAATATTGATACTGTTAATCTGGAATGGGTTCATGCCTGGACATTCATGTCACAACAGCAAGGACTGACAACTTTAAAACGCAAAATCTGAAGATGTAAATGCTGTTTTTTTTGGTGTAACATATTAACACTAGATGGCACTGTTTAAGAGGCCTTTCTGTCTGTTTGTGATTGCAGTGTGATGAAAACCTGCGAGACATGGTGACTTCCATAGAAAAGGATCCTGGAAAGTTGAACCTAAAGACTCAGTTCTTGCAAGAAAGTGAGCTTAATTACTTGCTTTGTGATATATTTTAGTTGTTATTATTATTATTATTATTATTGTCATTGTTTTTGTTTATAAATATTGCGATATAAAATTTTCAGGTATTCAACCTGAGACAACTCCTCCAAAAGGAAAACCATCAAAGAAAATGATAACCTTTAAACCAGCAGAACCCAAATGGGATGCAAGACTCATACTGCCGAACTCCACTTGGCCCTCCATGTCAGCTACATACACGGTGATTTCAGATGTACAGCATGGTTGAGTGTTCATTGTCTATTAGCCAAATTTCAGTCCAATTGTATATATAAAGCTCACACGTTTGCCAAGAGAATGAAAGGATGAGTGACTCGGTCATTGCACACAGTAACGAGTAATGGTATGAAAAAAGATGTTCCATTTACATCACATGAAAATTTTCATCTGCAATATGCCTTATTGGCTATAAGCTGAAGCCCTGAGGTATTGGGTGTTAACTACTGATTGAGATCATGCAAACTTGTTCATGCAAACATGATCATGCAAACATGCAAAAAATGTTTTATATACTTCATATGCTACAATTATACAATATATTTTACATACATAGTGCAGTTCTCTAAATTTTAAGTCACGGATTTCTCAATTTTGTGTTTTTATTTAATCTTTTATTTTTAATATAGACATTTTCTGCTTCTATTACTCTAACTCACTGTATACTTTTTCAGAGGCATCGACGCAGGAGAGGGGTGTACAGTGCATTTATGGACCGTGTGGAAGACAAACTCACCAGATCTTGGATGAAATAATGACATTTTAACAGGAAAAAATATTACTTCGAGTACAAACAGAATAAACTGGTTTTATCAAGCATTCCTGATTACTATTATGTAATATTGCTATGATCCTGAAGGACTTGTCATAGTTGTTTTAACTAAATATATTAAAGGTGATGTTAGTATTTTTTTATTATATAAAAATATATTATACAGTTCTGCTGAATTCATTCTATTCAAGATTTTACTTTTCAGCCAATTTTCCATCACTAGTAAAACTCAGACCTATACAGAAAAAAATAGTGGATGTGATTTATTGTCTGTGTGCAAATTCTTTTTGTCTCTTTACCTGCATAGGTTTCCTCTGGGTTGTCTGATGTTTTTCCTCCCGCATCTCAAAAACATGTGGGTAAATGGAATAATAATTTTGTATGAGAGTGCTGATGGACAGACAGGGTGTATTCCCACCTTAAACAAAATATGGGATGTTGCTCCAGGTCCACCCCTTCCCCCACCAAAACCAGGATAAATCAAGAAGAAGAATGAAAAAAAAAAAAAAAACAGGCAAACCCCCCCAAACAATATATGTATGTAATTATAATATGTAACTTCAGCTTTGGGGGTTTGAATCTCTCTATACGTGGAGCTTGCGTGTGTTCCCCATGCTTGGTGACTTTACTTCAGGTATTCCAGTTACCCCGACAATCCAAAGGCATGCGACAAACACATAGGTTGAATGGCATTTCCAAATTGCCTGTATGTGAGTGGATGTGGATGCACATGTGTACCTGTATTGTATTAGCGGATATGTACTTGGGTCCTCAGCAACGTGTTTTCTTAAAACAAAGTACTCTGGCATGATATTCTCATCATTATACTAATTACTGAAAAAGTCATTTATTACAGTAACCCATTGCTTTTGTTAGAGTGCAGTTTTGCAGTTTCTTAACTGCAATGTGTTATTGACATCACTGCTGATAACAATGGCAGTTATAGATAGATATGTTTATCTATCTCTGTTTGTGGACATCTGACTCAAACATATACATATAAAGGACTTACTTTCCAGAGTAAAAATCCAGAGTTCCAGAGTTAGGGTTGAGTGTGGTTGTGGGGATTTTCCTGTTCAGTCACAATGGCACAGCCACTGATATCATGTGAGGAGGTCTGGGTTGCAGTCGGTGTTCCAGTGGTGTTTGGTATGTTTGAGGTCAGGGTGCAAACGCAGGATATTCAATATTTTTTCTTCCTAACTTTGGCAAACTTTTGTCTTTGGGGGTTGACCTCATGGTTCCAGTGAAGGAGAAAATGCTTCAGCATATAAAGGCATATACAGTTGTGTGCATTACACATTGTGGCTATAATAAGTTGTCTATCTATCTATCTATCTATCTATGTAGCATACATAATATATACAAGAACAGTGCATCATGTTGCTTAAATTATTGGTATATTAAATATATTATATTTGAGTTTTGATGTATAATTCTTGCATAAATTAATGAGCTAATTTCTTTCTTTCATTTTTACCTGTTTTTGCACAAATCGTGAATGATGTATTTATAAAACTCTCACGCTCATTTTTTTCCATACAGGTGCTATAATAAGGAACTTTCATTGAGCTGAGCTGAAAGCCTCCACGCTGCAGTTCTCTATGCAAAAACGGCCTGAGCACGCACCTGCAGCTTGCGTCACGGTTTATGAAGCGCGTGCTTTTCAGCGACCAATCATTTCAAAGGTAAACAAATGAGGAGCTCGAAGCTAACTGCCGCCGCTCAGTGTGTCCGGCGCTGCTGCTGCACTCAGTGGTGTGTGTGTGTGTGTGTGTCCTAGCGGCTAAATAAACAGTGGAAGTGAAAAAAGTTCTGTAAAGTGCTAGGGGTAAGTAGAACAATATATGACTGTTTATTTTAGTATAAGGCTAAAAGTAGTGGTTATGGTGGAAGGCTGACTTACATGTGTCCGTTTGGTCTTGCAGTTAAAGTCGCGAGCCGTGGGGTGTTTCAGGAAGGGAACATTACTGAGAATAAATCTGTGCGTTTGGTAAATATTATTGTTTTTGGTGTCGCTTCAAAAGTGACATGTAATAGTTTGTAGTTAAACACTATTATCTGTTTGTATTAAGTTACTTATTTATTTATTTTACTTTGTATTGTAATCAAACATGGTAATAGTAGTAAAGGTATTAATAGTAGTAGTAGTAATAATAATAATAATAATAATTATTATTATTATTAAGCTTGTTTATCTAAAATGTCTATATCCAAACTGTTCCCATGAGTATATGAGTTTGCAGCCCCTTTCTGTAAATATACACCACAGTGTTTGTAATGGCCGCCATGTTCATTTTTACTTGAACATTCTAATGTTACTATGGATGGGAATCACCAATCACCTCCCTATAAGATATTAACATGTCACTCAGGTTCCTATTTGATTAACATTGGCATTCTTTAACTATCGCAATTTTATAAATATCCAGATGCGATATTATATTTCCCCCACTTTATTGTTTTTAAATTTTAATGATTAAAAGTTGTAGTCTTGAAGAAGTGCTCGTTCTTTATAACATTAGTTTTTTCACTTAAAAATCATTAAAAAAAAAAGCAGCATGTATCTGTTATCTGCCATAATTATTATTTCTAAACCAACTTTTGGGATAAAATAGTGTATATAGTTAAGGAAAATGGCATATGTATATAGTAAAGAAACGGCAATATTTTACCTCCTCAAATGCCTCTAAAGTATCAAAACTCAATGTGACCGTGAGCGCATGGGTTGAGTGGCTGCGAGCATGTAGGTGTGAAAAGCTTCTAAGACTGGAATTTTAGTGGTTACACTGTTAAACTGTGTATCCTAAACATTTTTGTTTAAAAATCATATTTCCCAAGTTTATTAAAACTGTATTTAGATCCAGTTTGACATGTCTTTATCACATCAGAAAATACCTTAGTATTAGACATACCAAGAAAATATTGTGCCTAGAAAAAAATTCAAGCTCCAGCCTCATGACCTTACAATTACTCTTTAACTGTAATATTGAAATGAATAACTACAATACAATATGAATTAGAATTAGCTAATAAACTATAAATTAAATAAATAAACTAGTTAGTCATTTTGTAGAAATTTCTAGACCCCATGGTGCTTACTGAAACCCACACAATTAAAAATTAGATGATAACCACAGTAAATTGTTGATTAGTTAGTTAGCTACTTAACCAAATTGAACCTGGGGGTTGTTTGATTCTCGGTCAACCCAGGAATCTGTTATATATGTATATTTAAAGTTAAGTACCATTTAATAAATTCCATGACTATATGTTTATTTGTTCACTGGTATCCTTCTCCTTTTTTCCTAGAACCTTTGAGAGTCAAACCGGAAGTCCACTTATGGATCTCCATCATTGCCTTTGCTTCATCTGACTTCACACCAGATAAAAATGGGAAACGGGATATCTGATCAATCCAGTATATTTTCTAATCTTTCTCCTTGGAAGTCTCTGCACATTACAATTTTGGGTCTGGACTCTGCAGGCAAAACCACCGTCCTGTACAGACTGCAGTTTAATGAGTTTGTGAACACTGTTCCTACTAAAGGGTTTAATGCAGAGAAGGTCAAAGTATCTTTTGGTCGCTCGAGGACAGTGACCTTTCACTTTTGGGATGTCGGGGGTCAAGAGAAGCTGCGTCCGCTCTGGAAATCCTACACTCGCTGCACTGATGGCATCGTGTTTGTGGTCGATTCGGTGGATGCTGAACGGATGGATGAAGCCAAAACTGAACTTCACAAGCTTGCACACTCGGTGGAGAGTCAAGGTGTTCCCATGCTTATTGTAGCAAATAAGCAGGACCTGAGGAACTCTTTGACCCTGGCAGAAATTGAGAAGATGCTGGCATTAGGGGAACTCGGCGCCTCTACTCCATGGCACTTGCAGCCTTCATGTGCTATAATTGGTGATGGTTTACTAGAAGGGCTTGAAAGACTGTATGACATGATCCTTAAACAGAGGAAAAAGCTAAAGCAGCAGAAAAAGAAGTAATGAGTCATGCTCAGAAACCAGTAGAAATGGGTTTATATTGTGATGCTAAGGGATGGCTGTACTTTGGTCAGAGTATACTTGGTGAGTTTCCTCCGTGTCCTTCGGCCTCCCAGAGTCCAAAGGCTTAAGCCAAATTCCCTATAGTGTGTGTGTCCTGCAATGCATTGGCACCCTGTACAGGGTGTACCCTGCCTAGTGCCCTTAGTCTCATGGAATAGTCTCTAGGCCCCCCTAACCCTGTACATATGCATATAGAAGATGAATAAATAAGGAATTTATCACCTGACTGAGTTTTATCAGTTTCATAGTCTTATGGTTTGTAAAATCCCAGGGCTTTAAGCACATTTCTATTAACTCGGGAGTGAAGGATCTAAGTGACATTTCTTAAAGTACTGTGCAGATTGAACATTTATTACTTGAAGTGTGTTAATGATGAAGGAAGTATAAGTGTTGGGTGTGTGCTATTCATGAGAAATGTATGTAACGTATGTGTCATATTTCAGGTTAATGTAGGACCAAAAAACACTGGATGTTTACTACTTCTTGCTGATTTAATTTACTCTCTTTTTTATCTTGTAAAATAGGTCTGTAACACTGCACCCCAAATTACTTTCGTGATTTTTTTTTTTCTCTCCTTCTTTTTCCTTTTGGGGAACTTTTGTATTGATTACAAGCACTTTAGTTGTCATACTCATTTTATGTAAATGTTTAAGAATATTAAGTATATATTTTATTAATATAAATAAATATTCCTATTGTTAAAGGTCATTAATTTTTGCGTGTGCATTTTTTTAATACTTGTTCCTAGACCTCAAATATTACTGGAGGATTGAACTATCCCTCTAATGTTGATTGCAGCTCTGTAGATGTTTATCAAAAATTATTTTAGTTCTACTTCTGTTTTTGTTAGTCACTGCTAGCACTTGCTTTAGATTTTTTTTTTTAAACAGAGAGGAACAGCCGATATGATGTTATCAGAATCCAGTCTGATTCTGACTTCCTTTTCATGACTTTTTTTAAAACTCAAGAGCTCATGTACAATGGTGTTGAACATAAAGTTCCTAATAAAACATATAATTTAAAAGAATTTAAACCTCACAGAGTGAGTGGCCTTATTGTGCTATTGTTATTCCATGTGCAATCTTTTAAATCTTCTAAAAGTAAAGGAGTTGTGATAGGCAATTTATGAACAATGGCATTTTAAATACTAAAGGGAGTCCTTTTTTCATTCCCCATTACTTCTAAACACTAGGTTTAAAGTTTCGGTTCAGCCTTGAGCCATGTTAATGACATACTGTTTACAACTTTTGAACAATCTTTGGCAGAGGACCAAAGGACAGTGATTTTCCAGCACTGTGCAAGTTCACCCATGAATCAATCTTCAGGTTTTCTGCTTTGGCAAATGGCATGAGTGTAACCTCTGAACCAAAGGCTTATCACAGTTTCCACTTAGCTATTCAGATCTATCAGATGTTACTGCAGCTGAAACTGTCAAAGCCCTCAAGTTAGCCCAGTGCTTCTCAAACAGCTAGTAATCATTTCATGTTTCTTTTTGGACAAATAAAAGTTAAAACATATAAAAGATGATCTGAGTTAAAAATGAAAAAAAAAGAAAAAAGTTTTGCCATCACTTCAACCGACTGACATGTGGCATTGAAAGAAATCAGCATTTGGTTCTGCATTTAATTATTCATGTTTCAGTTAGAAGGAAGTACTGTGTGTGTGTGATTGATTTTGTGGTGATACTACGTGGGAATGTTAGTACCGTAGGTGGAAGTTCTGTGCCGTGACTGAAACAAACAATCCAGGCAAGTCAAACTAGTCTAAGCTGGACTTTGTAACATGCTGCTTTGCTTTATGTAAAGTTCATTTGCAGTGCTTATAGATAAGAAACTTAAAAGTTTGAAGAGATAAGGCTTAACAAAATGACAAATATAGTAACTCAAGAATGTCAAATGTGTGTCAAAAATATCTTTGATTTAAATACCTACCAAGAGACATGTTTCCTTTCCTCATCTGTAAAGGAAAAATTACTTTGCTTTAAATTTTTTCAATTTACTTAGTTTTTACTATTTTAAACTTTTACAGGTAAACGTTTGTTATATTCAACATGATAAGTTTCCATTTTCAATAGTAGACTTACTCATAGTCTTTTTTAGATTCATAATTTTCTATTTGCTCATCAAAACATACTTTTTTTTTTCTTTTTGTGTCCTGTCCAGACAGGAAAGATGAGAATGTACATCCCCGCCTTATCTCCTTTACAAAAGGAAGGGGGTGATATGTGACTGGAACTGTGCCATGGGTTGATTTTCAGGTTTCTTGGAGAAAATTGCAAAAGCCCATATATAATCCATAGTTACAAAACAATTTCCCGTAACACAACTAAAGCGTTTGGTTAACAAAAGTAAATGACAGGCTCTCTGCTCTTACGATGAACCATGATGAGGTATGCTGTTAAAGGGAAATTGTGACACATTGTCATTAAATTGCGAAATTGTGACAACATTTCATTAATTAATGAGCAAAATTTAATCCCAAATTATCACACACATTTTATAATTATCAACTCCATGTTTTAAAAATCTATTTATATGTCATGTCCTACATACAAGTTCCTGCTTTAGTTAGTAATATAAAAATATTACTGCATTTAAAGCAGAAACTACGCTCTGAGTTGTTTCTCAGGTATTTCCTGACAAATTAGGAAGAGTAGTCTGGAATTCATTCCAAGAGCAGTTTGGCAACTGATCTTAACCCAACTGAGCATGCTTTTCTTTCACTGAAGATAAAGTTAGAAAAACCCACAAACAAGCAGCCACTGAATTCAGCAGCAGTATAGACGTGACAAATCAACTGCTTTCATTGAGGTCCAGAAGAACGAAACTGGGTGTTGAATGCTTTTAATAGTGAAGCTCTAATGGACTGAGCTGTAATCTTGTTGATAGCACTGACATAACTCACTTACAATGAGCAAATGGGCAAGGCGACAAAAGAGGTGCAATAAACACTGAGTTAATCATTGTGTAGAAGTCTTCCTGGAGATGACTCAAGGCAAAGCTCAGTGATATATATAACACTGGTCCTTCACATCATCGTCATCACTCTGTACCTTTATTTGGTTTAAATTATTCAAAAAACTGTGGCTACAAAAAATGACTCTGTGTGTGTGTGTGTGTGTGTGTGTGTGTGTGTGTGTGTGTGATAAATGAATAGGTGTGAGCTTACAGAGAACAGCAACATCCTCTATAATCAGCCAGCTGCTATACGGACAGATGGCAAACAGAACAATCAGCTGCTTAATGCTAGCAGACTAATTTTCTTCTTCCTCTCTCACATTTGAAATTTGAACTCACTAGAGAGGAAACTAGCTAGTGTCCATGCTGAAATAAATGATCTGAATGAACAACTTCTTATTAATATGAAACTTCCAGTAAGCCAAGAACACTGTCCAAACATCTGGTAGAATTAGAATCCGGTAGAAGTAAACAACAAAAACATTTATTACTTCATTATTCATAAGTAAAATTAAGGGAGAAATGAAAATTTGAAGCGCAAAACCATAATTTAGAGCTAAAATAAAGATAGTAAATGAAGATTTGGCCATTTACTTACCCATTCCAAAGAATAAAATAAACAAATAATTTAGAAATAGTAAGTTTGTTTGAGTGTGTGTGTGTGTGTCTTGCTTTGGGGTGTGTTTATCTGGTACAGTAGGCTGGTGATCCTAATTGTATTTATTTTTATTCATAGTTTAAAAAAAAAAATGAGTTTAGTCACAAACTGGCAACATTTTGACAATACAAAGTCCTTGAGTCTCTAGTGAGGCCTTGATTCTTCATGTCAGTGTAGTTTTGCTCAGGTGTGGAGTCTGACAGAGAAGCTGTAAAAAACAATGTTACAGTACAATCTGGATGTGACAAAAACCTGAACAGCAACAGTGTCTATTACAAAACAGAAAGGTTTAGGCTTACAGTTTAGAAGAAATAAAACTGACAGCAAATTGGTTTCATTTAGAAAAGAATTGCCTTAAGATTGAATGTGATGCAAGAACTGGTCTGAACAGAATATAACAAAGTCAGACAGTTGGTGTAGATTTTTAGATTTGTCACTGTTAAGCCTCAAAATGTTCCATAGAGATCTTTCTATCAGAACAGGACAGAGGATGGTGTGAAAAAATCATGTTTTGCTTTTCCAGTGAGCCAGGTGTTTCCTCATGTACCCGGCATGTATCAGTTTATTGTACAGTATGACCTCCACGTCTCAGCAATGGGTAATTAAGAGCACAAATCTTGCTCAGCTAGGCATAAGTCTTCTGGAAAGTCTCGGTATAAAATTTCCTCTTACCAGATCCAGTTTAGAGAAGAGTTGTGCTGAATCAGCAGAACACAATGATATGTAAGAGACAAACCGTAATGGATAACTGAACAGGAATGTTGCTCAGCTGGTACAAAACAATGTGCGCCTGTCTGTTTTTTGTCTATTTGATTTATAAGAGAACACATACTTTAAAGATCTTAATTAATAAGATCCAACTCTCATTAGCTGTATTTTATTAACCCTTCAGTCCAAGATTTTGATCTACACACTTACCAAAGAGTAAGACTCCAAACTGTTGTGTATCCATAGCTGCTCTGTGTATTAGTACTAGTACAGCAACAGTATATCATTTTTGTTCTATCAAGAGCCTATAATGAATGTTAGAACTGTGTAAGTTCTGCAGCTGTCTTCTGACAAAATTCAACAGTTCATTGAATCTGTTTGACATCAAGGTAAAATTTCACACCAATTAAATTTGACAGTTCACTGAGATCTCCTAAAACTCTGTCTAGAGTGAAAACCCTTGAGGCAATGTTTCGGTATCTGCCAGAAAGTTAATGTGCCTTTATATCACAGAAATGACACCACATTAGTCATTTTCACAGTTTTATTTTAGGACAGACATGTCTACATTCATTCATCTGCTTTTAGCACAAAAGCAGCTTATTAAAGGTAAAATCCAGACTAAACGACTTGCATATTAATCTTTACTGTATAATTAACATGTGATCTCCAGTGGCTTTCAAGATTTACTTTGTCACTCTGAATTGAAATTAGTTTAAATGTATTTTTTTTTTTTTTTACAAAATGTCACTCTATTTTCACTTGGGTAACGGTTTCCCACAGTTCTATTCGACTAACTGCTTATGATGATGCCAGTAGAAACTAGTAGTCCTTGCTTCATCTTTACATAAAGTGATGATGCAGCAGAGTTTTAGTCCTATCATGTGTCCAGCT
>JAOVVB010000050.1:20117161-20131646 GCA_028570985.1 Heterobranchus longifilis | reverse complement strand
AATCTGTCATTGACCAATGTTGTGTATCCATCAGTCATCCGTAACACTCAAGATTTAAGGGTTAATAGTAGATCGTCAACTAGATTGTGTAAACTACATAAGCTTAAAACTTTATTTTGATCCCGAAAAAATCTTAACCTATTAACTGTCAGGACATAATTACACACCTACTGAACTATGCTTAATATAATGTTTGAAAAAATACAGAATAAGTGAAGTTTTCATTTGATCCATACTGAAAAAGTACCATGTAAGCCAATCTTTTGTGTAATAGATTCTTCTATACACAAATTTCATCATTTTATTCTTTGTTTTAGCTAAATTCTTTACATTTCTACAGTAAGCCCCATGTGATTACCTGTACACAGAGAGACAAAAGTAAGAACCGTTGCAATTTCTGTTTCCTTAACTTGTCCTTAACTGCAAAAAAGCCAGACAGAACTTCTGCAAGAAACTTGGAAGGCAGCATCAAATTCTCAAACGGATGAATACATTTTGGAAAGAGCACATGAATTTTGTGTCGCTCATGCGGTGTCAAAACATGGCCTTATGCCATTTCATATTCAGCGAGAGCAGAAAATGTGCATTTTACTCTTTGAAACAAAGAAAATGGTTTGCTTCACCCCACAAATGACTGATTGTGTTTGCAGTACCTCACTTACACTATGGTGCTATTTTTCTTTCTATCCTTCAAGCCAGTCTAAATGAAGCCAAACTATACAACCCTAAAGGCACATTCATCACCCTGCGTGGAGAAGCTCTGTGCAGATGTTACGCAAGTAACTGATTGCTCCCACTTTCACAAAAAAAAAAAAAAGAAAGAAACCGCAACTAGAATTAGGCCTTTTCATCGGCAAATATATTTCACTTGTGATTAATTGCAAGACTCAAATCCAGATCATTTCTACACAAGAGAGAGCATTTTGGCTTTGTAAAAATGATATAAAGAAAATGCAAATCGTTGGTGTTCTTGGCACCAAACATATGCTGCCACGATGCCAACAAGCCTGCCCCTGACGCTCCCAGCTGGAGGCTTCTAAGACTTGCTTTTGGCAAAGGATTTTTTTTCCCCATCCCGTTTTGCAAATGATCGGCAATTAATATGCCAAGCATCCAAGCCCTATTCTGCACCTGCTTATGTGTAAGTTTAAATGTGTATGTAATGTGTGTAGGTGCAAATGCTGTACAATTATTATAATATCTGTGGGGTTGTGATTCATACAGCACAAGAAGCTGAGGAGATACTGAAGATATTGTTATCAGAAAGAAGTGCACTCTGTAAGAGTGTGTCTAAGTGTCTGGTGAATATGAAGAACGATTCTTAGAGTGTGTCTAAATCTAGGATATTTGATGCTCTCGGGTTTGGAAGTTATCCTAAAGCTACTGTTGTGTTTTCAGACTTGGTGCACCTGAGAGCTGAAACAAAACCTGGAAGCAGAACGAACATATTTACATCTTTCCAGTCAGCCATTATAGAAAGTTAAAACTGTGGTAAATGCAAATCCAACAAATATTCAAATGTTCATGCTTATAGTATGACGGGAAATCAGCCTGAAGCAATATGTGGACTCCCTTTCTTTATTGTTCAGGGCTTTATGTTTTTAGCAAAGGCTATTAAGTCCTGTCTACATCTATGGTTCTCAAAGATAAAACTTCTATAAAACCTCATTTAGGACAACAGATCAAGGAATCAGGTTGTGAAGCATTCGTATTAAAATTTAATAAATACTTTTACTGTAAGAGCTGTGTAACAACAGGACACTCTAATCTCAAAGCTGATATCATGAAGCGCTCTAACGGAGCGGTTTCTGTTCATGACTCTCCTTTCTGGCTCATCATCCTCGCCACACAACTTATGATGGATAGGAGGCCTTAATGAGCTTCTTACAAGCAATTAAGTAATCAGGGAGCCCTGCTGCTCTGCGATGAGGCTTTAGAGAGCGCTGACAAACGGTGGGCCGTCAGCGCTCCAATCAACAGGACACAGAGCTCAGCTCCTCCACCAACGCTATTTTAGACAACGAGCTAATGAAAACATTCACACATGCATGGGTTTATCAGCTTTAGACAATAAGGCCACTTACTTTAAAAAAGCATAAAATATTTTGTTATTTATTTTGTTAAATGTAACCTTCATACCATAATACGGCAGTAGCTACTGTAAAAATGATCACACTTTTTTTTTTTTTTACGTGAAAATTGCTCCCACAGCTGTGTTGTTGGTTTTTTAGAACAAGCCAACCATTTCAGAATGATGGTGTGTGTTAACCTTAAAGCAAAAATGGTATTTACATAACTTCCACTCTGAACGTTGTCAGCCATGACGTGTGTTGTGTCTGCTGTGTGCTTCTTTGGTTTTTTTTACTGAAGCTGAACGTTAATGTAGCCATGAGTTTGGCATTGCACAAAACACATCAAAATCATCACATGCTCACTTTTAACTGCGTCACACTGTGTTTGTAGGTGAAATATAATTAGAATGATAAATGAGCTCTAATATCATTTATTTATTTAGATATTGACTTCATCTTTGTAAAATGATGTTTGATTATTTAGGCAAGCGGCTAACATGTTAGCATTATTAGTTTTGAAGTCCATGGGGGGATTATTTTTTTTTTTTGACCAAACTATTACTTTTATTTCGAGCAAAGGCTGTGGTCAGATATTATTATTTATGTGGTTCGCACACAAGTTTTTTTTTTTTTTTGCATAGTAGAGCTGTAAATCTGCATCCTTTGTGCATTAAGGTAGAAAGTTTTCTTAGTATGCCAGCACTTGGACAGGCTGCTTCACTTCACTATCACTGCTGAAACTGTGGCCTCCCAGGAACTCCTTTAATGGCCCAAAATGTGAAAATCACTAAGAACGAGGTCAAGACTGTATGGAGGAAGTGACAATAACTTCCAGCTGAGTTCTTGTAATGTACGTGGTGTATTGGGCAGTATGAGGTCATTCACACAGGGTGATCAAACAAGGTATTTTTTTTAAAGGAAATGGCTATTAAAGGAGTTCCTGGAAGGCCGGTGTTTCACACTTGAAGCAGGCAGTCTGCTCATGGTTCCAGCATCCTGAGAAAACTTTCTACCTTGATGGTATCCAAGCACTATTGAAAAGCAAGGATAAGTACATTAGTATGACAGAGGATTATATACTCTCATTACTGTGTTCTGTTATCCTGCATAATCAAAAGTCCCTGTTTGTCTTGAACACCTCTTGTATAAATGACACTAATCTGATTATGCCAGTGACATTACCATATTTATTTTTGTTTCATATCATTTATTCAGTCATACCACAGCTCATTCAATGCAGCATAAAATAGAACATATAGCGTTCTATTTGTTATTTTCACCCTCTATCAACTTTTTTTTTTAAACATGTTTGTACTGTAAGTCACAACACAAGGTAGTGCATTTTAAGACTTGGACCCAATTATTGCACTTAAATCTACTTCACATCACAGATGATTCCAAGACACACAAAGCAGATAAAACAGAGACATTAATGTTAACCAGCATTTCAGTCCACTAGAATTTTGTCAGACAAGCCTGCCATACCTCCAAAGTAAGTTGTTTGAATTGCCTCTGGTCGTGTGTGTGTGTGTGTGTGTGTGTGTGTGTGTGTGTGGAGTTTGTTCTTCTCATGCTTGATTGGTTTCCCCTTTGTACTCCAGTTTCCTCTTAGAGTTCACATACATGAATTGTTGCCATTTTCAGGTTGCCTATAGTGTATTGTATGTTTTGGGGGTGGGTGGTAGTGTTGTTTTGTTTCTATATAGTAGTTAGGTCCGGTTGAATAATTTATCAATTTAGGGACAGGGGCATTCTGTGAGTGGTAATATCCTGGCAGAACCCCACTTGATCCCCGATTGGATAAACATTAATCTATGAATTATAAGCATAATTAAATTAGAAGCAGATAATCCTCAATACAATCTAGCTGGACTATAGGCAGCGATGTTTTTTAAAAATGTTACATTTGAAAATTTGTTGAGTCAGCAAATGAAATTAAGGTAACATGAAATGTTGCCTTCACTTGAGTCTATAAACTAACTAACAAACACCCTTTCAATCAGCTTCACTAAGAAGTGTGGAAAGTGTTCGTTGCTGGGCGGTGTTTGACTCTAAACCTATGAACTTAATTTTGTTGCAGAGATTGAAGAAACAAAATTGCCATGCACAAATGTAAAAAAAAAACATCTTTAAACATAGAACTGTTGTATAAAAGTAACAGGACACTTGTGTTTGTGGGATTGTTGAAGGATATCCCCCATGCTACATCTGTAATAATATTAGGCCATATTATTTATTTTGTAAGGATAGGCCTATATCAATATGACATGCAAATATAAGCATACAAACTTTATGAAAAAATAAAAAAGTGTGGTGAAGGGAGTGCAGGGATTTGGCACATCCTCGCTGCCAATGTCCCCGTATTAGATATATACAAGTTTGCTCAGGTCCAATCAAATGGGTCAAAAAAAGATTGTGGTGCAGGATTAGGTGTTAATACTGTATCTGCAATCTATGGCCAGATTAGAAACAGAAATTTCAAAAAACTACACAAACTGTCCTTTCACTGATGGAGAGATGAAGGGCAATGATGGATCCCAATCAACTGTAAAACTTGTAATTTCAACCTTAATGGACAATTCATGCATTGTATAGCTTGAGAACTCATATTTACTCTGAAGGCACACAAAGCCTACACTACACTACATTCTACGTCATTCATGGTTCATGTTTCCTTCTTGTCTGTAACATTATTTCGTCTTGACAATATCTTCCATGCTTGATGTCTAACGCTGCTTTTCCCCAAATTAAAAAGTGGCACTTCTTTCTTTGTAATTAGCAATATTTGGTCTCAGGAAAGCTCCCTGGGTTGCAACAGTACAATTCCTACTGTGACAGGGGGAGAGAAAGAAGTGCATTTTAATTGCACGAGCAGTCGTGCTCCAAATGCAGCAGGCTCGGGGCTATGACACACGACGCTCCACTTCTGAATTCTCAGCTCCATGTTTCTCACCCAAAGGAGACAGGCTGAGCATCCCTGGGTGCAATCACACCTCAGCCTCGGCGGTGACTTCCTCACGTATTCCGAACGCAGCCCCCTACACGGCTGCAGCTGAGAGGCGGGGAGTTATTGGAACACGGCAGGAGAAGTGTGCACTGCAAAGCAAATATGTTGCTTATTAATAGGCTGGTTTGGTGAGTAGTACCTGGAGCAGTGCCGGGAGGGACCGTGGGTGCATGCCAGGAGAGCAATGTGTGTGTGTGTGTACAGGAGAGAGGGAAGAAAAATTTTGCTGAAGGAGCAGATTCATGCCACGCTGGCATACTACATGCACATAGCCACAGTATGTGTTCAAATAGATAAAAGTATTCCAGATTTCATGTATATGCCTTTGCTCACAAAACACACCCACATACAGTACACACACACACACACACACACACACACACACACACACACACCAAGTTTAATATATACAAAAGGTTTTATGACAAGTAATGAAGATCTGCTTAATAAGGACATTTTCCTTTGGACCGGATGTGAGTGGTCGGTTAAAATCTGACCTCTACACTGAATAATTAATGTCAAATGTTATTGAAATGTTCAATCAAAACATTTGTTAAATGTTTCATGTTTACGGTGTCACAGTATGACAACAACAAAATGCTGGCCAGTTCTGTGTAGCACTCGTCCATATGGCTGACTGCCACTTGGAGCTTTCTCTCTCTCTCTCTTTCTCTCTCTCTTTTTCTCTCTTTCTCTCTTTCTCTCTCTCTCACCTCTTCCCTCTCTCAACGTTCTCTCCACACATGCTTATTCCTCACAATCTCTGTGTGAGGCTTCAAACTCTGTGTGTGTGTGTCGGTTTGTTTGTGTGTGGGCGCATGCATACAGTTTGGCATATTTTTTCACTCCCTTTTCACTCTTTCTCACTTTGTTCATTTTTTTTCTTATTATTGCTATTTCTTTTGCATTCTACAGACACATAGTGAACCTGGATTCGGTAATGGTATAGTTTTGTCCTTAACATCATTAGCTGCTGCTACTTGCCATTTTCATGTGTGAAATTTCCATAGATACAGGCCATCGTGTGTGTCTGTGTGTGTTCAAATAGCTGTTCTGTAAATGATTACGGAATGTTTTGGATCCCAGAGCGACGGAGAAGCACAGTGCCACGAAGCCGTGCTCCTGATTCCATGCAGATAGCGCAAGCTAATTATGATCTAATAACTGGCAGACCGTCCAGCATTATTACAGGAAGGCAAGGTTAAATTAATAGCTCATCATCTGCCCTCAGAATCAGTCATTTTGTTATAATGATCATAATTTCGACGTTAAATCTTCATTACCTGCCAAGATCTTAAAGGAGGGCTGTCAATTTACAGCCTCGATGAGAATGAAGGCCGGCATTGTTCAAGTCAGGGTCTGTTTTTCAAAAGGGAGAAAAAAAAATAATCGAGTTAACAAGGTACACAACACGACAGCAGAGCCTCGCTCAAGAACATTTTTCAGCTTCTGTGGCGTCCAGCGTTTTCCTTAGAAAACCAGATGTTTACTAAGTAATAACTGCTTTGCACAGTTTGTTGTGTTTTTTGCTAATTTACCCATACTGGCAATAAGAGCAGGGCAATTAACTTGTGATTTTGCATCCCCCCTCCCAAGTCCTCCTGCTGAACATCATCAGAACTGATCATGTTTGACATATTTAGATTGAATTTGTCAAGAAATATCCAGTGGGCAAAAACTATCAATTACTTAAAGTGTAAACATGAAAAATAATGCTAATTCGTTCTTAAGGAGTGTGGCGTCGCATAAATTCTATCACAGGCGGCCTGTCCTGGTGGAATTGTTATCAAAAACAAACACATTTTTCTGTGCTGTAAATAAAAAAAAAACATAACAACACAGACCAAACTGTAGCTTCACACGGCTGAACGCTGAAACACAGAACTGTTAATTGGAAAAGCGTGAGAGACGTTAAAGCTTAAAGGAAAGAAACAAGACCAGAAACCCACATCTCTCCCCTTCTCACTCATTCTCTCTCGGTACGTTTCCGCTTTTCTGTTTGTGGTGTCATGGTGTGTTGATTCACAGCAAACAGCTCCCGGCTTCAGGACAAGAATCAGACACAGACACAGACATGGCGAGAGATTCGCTGATGAATTCGAGTGAGGTCCGGGAGATACAACATGTTACACAACACAGGTTCACACCTTCCCGTTCGTAACGTTTAAGACAATTCAGATCACGTGAAAAGATATGATGTTTGAGCTCAGTGTTGGAGGAGGGATTTGTGTGCAAAGATTTGCTTATAGCTTCGCTCTTGTGGAAGCGACTGAAATTCAATTTATATGAATTTTTCATGAGATTGAAGCCCAGTTTCGTAAAAGCATTGAGAAAGTAAGATCATATTGGCTGTAGCGGTAACAAGTCGTCAGTGTGATGCTCACGCAATCATTTAACAGCGCTCTCCACTTTGTGATTGTTACTTTAGTAGCGAATAATTCCAAATTTATATTAATATTAATTATATTAAAAATTATTATATAATAGAAGTGAGACAAATGCACTTATTTGCTGTTTGTGAAATGATCTTAACAAAGTAAAATGATGAACATGTACTCATTCATTCATTCATTCATTTATTTTCTATAACACTTATCCCTGTGCAGACTATTTTATTAGACTTTTATTAGACACAAGTCCATCAAGCACAGGGAAAACAAGCAAACTCCAAGCACACAGACCTGAGGTGGGAACCGAACCCCAAGGCCACAGTGCTAACCAGTATTTATTTATTTATTTTGTTTGTTTATCTATTAAAACTTGTTTTATCCTCACAAAAAAAGACTAAAAAACAAAAGAAAACATAAATAAGATTTAGCAATTTCCATGCCATTTTTTTCATTTTTTATTTCTTTAATTATAATTTTTTTTTTGCAGATGAGAAAACCTTCACCTTTAGCACACACTGTCAGATCAGTCCAACATCTTGTACAATATCTTACAGTATGTGTTGTGTGTGATCATCACTACTGCTTTCAGTAGATAAACATTTTGGACATTTTGGATAATTTGGAAATTATTGTATCATTCATTGAAAAATAAAATTTTCCTCAAAGCTTGTGATCTATGAAACATTGCAGCATACTCTCATGTTTTGCAGCAATTAACAGCATTATTCTGTCATTTAACGAGTGGCATAATAGGTGATGTTTTGGTCACTGTCATGTTTTAATGCATTTTTCTTCTCTTGTATTGTTCAGGAACCTCAAGGTTATTGTGATGCATAGTTTCACATATGCTGAAAGTCAGTGTAATTATATTATAATCCAAATTATCTTTACTTTTAAGGATGAATGAAGCACTTGTTGGTAGTGGAGTCAGAACCATTCACTCAGTCCAACATCCTGGTTGTGAAGGGTCAGTGATATGTGACAGAGAGCGAAGCATAAATCAACTAAGCGTGCCTGTTGTATGGATGCAGTTGGTGCTGGAGGTGCCATCGCTGAGCTTGGTGCAAAAAGGGCAGATTCGAGTACAACACATCCACGTGAATGAACCTACTGTGCATGTCAAAATGAAACATGGGCTGAGAAACATTTATCACTGCCAGCTCATTACAAGACTGATTATATACTATCAAAGATTGTATTGTATTGTGTACAGTGTATGTCAGTTGAACTCAAAGGGAACCAAAGTAAGAAAGTTGCTTCAGTCTGATATTATATTGATCTTCTTGGATATTTACAGCATCATGCTTATACAAATTGTGAAGATTAAATTCAAAAGGTTGATTCTTACTTATATCTTATAAGGGAGTATAAATTGTGCACCCTCTGTATCTGTATACTCACAATATTGATAAAAAAAAAAAAAAAAAAAATATATATAATTTTTTTCTTAATCAATATTGTGAGTATACAGATACAGAGTATAGAGATATTAATATAAATAGATGATTCAATTCTTTCACCTGCTTGCAAAAATTGAAAATTTCTGTAACAGATAATAGACGAAAGGCCGGAAATGGAATAGGCTCGACTGCAAAATTGCTCAATTCGATCTAAATTCAGTCCAACAGGAACAAAGAAACAAACAAAAAAAGGCCCAGAATCATCATGATTAGAAATTGTCAGTTTTCTTTCTCTCTCTCTCTCTCTCTCTCTCTCTCTCTTCCTTAACCACCTGACATATAAATAAGACCTTAAAATGGACCTCTCAAATTGAGCCCCGTCTAAAACAACCAAGTCATTTCACCTCCCGACAACAATTGATCAATTGTAATTACCGACCTGCGGATTGACCCTGTAGTCCGTCTGCTGTCCCTGGAGGGACCCAACAGAGCGGGCGAGTGCCCAGTAACAGGTAGACTCTGTAGGACTGTGCAGGAGACGGAGGCTTTTAATTGCTCTGTGCAGTGCGTAATTGAAGGTTCAAGTGTGTTGCCATGAAGAGTGTGACTTCACTTGGCCTTGTCTAATTAATCCCGTCACACGATCCTTCTGCCTTCAATTTTCACGTTTGGTGAGGTGAGAATAAAGCTGGAAATATAGGTTTGTAACTGTATGCCTCTTGCTGAGCCAGATGCACACAAATAAAACCATATGGAGGAGGGAGTTTGTGTTGGGATTCTAACTTGAAATGCTTCTTTGGTGACTCGAGGAGATTTAAATGTAATATACAGTACAGTATCTATATATATAACTTGATTTGAAATAAAATCAAGCTGTTGCTTCATAAAAATTATTTCTTTGATAAGCCTGTGTTGGATGAATATGTTATTAATCTTATTAATTTTAATTGTAAGCTGTGGTGCCATTTGATGTCAAACACACGCACACACACCGTATAGCTAACATCCACAATTACACTCATTGTTAATGTCTTGTATTTTAGTACTAAATGCTCCAGGTATTGCTATGATGGAAATATTGGACAGTGCACTTTTTGCACCACACCATGTCAATAGGATGTGTGACCGTCTGCTTGTTGGCAGACAATGAATGAACTGCTTTAGCAGAAGAGTAGAAGGGAAGGGTTGCTCGCAAAGCCAATGCTCACAAATATTCAGTTGCATAAATATCTGAGTTACTATTTAAGTTTGGATTTTGATCTAGTAATTCTAATCATGAAAAAATAAAAAACAGATTTTGACTGGTTGTTGTCTTCATCAATTTAATTACAAAGTTTTTCATCAGCAGTAAATCGTTATGGTAGATACTTGATTTAGTGTATCATTACTCTGCAAAATCAAGTTTTAAAAAACTTTTCTTTTTAATATAATATTAATTACTCTTCCTCCTCCCCTTCCTAGTATTAATACTTTATATTAATGTTTACTTTCTTTGTTTCTTTATTTCTTTGTTTCTTTCTTTCTTCCATTCTTTCTGTAACATGTGAAATCACCATGTTTCGAGACAGAAAAAAACAGCATTTAAAACTGAACTGTAATGGAAAAGTCTTAATGGAAGTTGAAATGTTTGTCAACAAATGGTTAGAATGCATCACTATATAAAACAAATAAAGCTACACCAGTCTAAAAACAACAGTCTGTAAGTGAGACAATCATAAGTAAATGTTTTATCAACTGGCTGTTATTTTATCCAACAAAAATGCAATGCATAAAAAAAACATAATAATAAAAAATCTGTTAGATTGTTACTTTATGAAGAGTTAGTTCTATCCATGTGAGATCAGTCCAAAACTGGGGTACATCCATGTTAAGGTTTCTAGAAGTCCCAGTGTTTATTATGTAGTTTTATATGTATAAGAAATGCAGTTTAGGAAACAAACAAACAAAAAACAAACAAAAGCAAAAACAATCAAAGAAATAAAAAAGAATTATGAAAATCATGAAACAATTTGACAAAAATACGTTTTCATATTATGATTCTTTAACTGCTCCAACAACTGGCTTTAAAGTTAAACAGGTTTGCTGCTCTGGTCTTTTCTTTGTGCAGGAAATCAAGGCAAAATTATTTTCTGTGGTAATCACACGTTAGTGATTTAACACAGAGATCTCACAATCTGCAATGGAATATGCACCTGTATCTATTTAATGTTTCATACTTGAATGTTCCGTTCTTGAAATAGAATACAAAAACGCTCATGGTCTAAATCTGAAAGTTTTTTTTTTTCTTTTTTTTCCCTTTCTTTTTTTTTTTTTTTAATAAGGACATGCACTGCGTTGTCTTTTAATAAATCCTGCTATGGCAGTTATCAATTTGGTATGTACATGCTATCTTTTATTATCTTAAGATTTTCTAAATAAAAATCACAATGACTCTGACCAAACATTACTGCGTACTGTATGAATGTATGAATGAATGAATGAGCACTGTAAAAGCATTACTATAAATGCAATCTTGTCTCCATTTATGAGCATTATCTTTTTTTGTCCCTGAAACTCCATGCCTAACGCTCAACCACATGAATATAAAATCATTTTCCATCTTGTGTCATCCAGAATAAACAAGTAAACGAGTAAATAGGTGTATATGTTCAGATTACTTGTTAATTCCCAAGCACAAAAAAAAAAAATATATATATATACAGTATATAAATGCAATCTATATCACACATGCAAGACAAATCTTATAGGTATATTTTATGAATTTAGTTTAAAACAATAAACTGTTCCTTCAAGACTGTTTGTATATAAAATGTAAAAGTGAGGTAGTGATATTTGTGCAAATTCATTTATTCCAGTTTTACCGTAATACCAGATGCAACTCACTGAATCAATGAAAGCTTGTCTCTAAAACATAAGGCTGAATTCTGAGCCAAATAGAATGTGAGACTGGTCTCTGTTCAGCAGCTTGGGTCTTTAGCAATGGCTAAGCATTAGCCTCTGTTGCTTGCTGTCACTCTCCATACAGCAATGAAGCTGAGCAGAAGCTGAACAAATAACCCATTAGCCACCCAGCAGGTTTAATCACAAGCATGTTGGCTAACTTTCACAAGGAGGAGTCGATATCAGCACTTTCTTGCTCTGTTTATACAGTTGCATATGTCTACATCCACAAGACCCCGAGCTCGCGCCTGAGCAGAGGCCGGTGGCAGAGTTGGAGAGCAGGAGCACCGGCGCCACCTGACTCCCTTCTGTTCTGTTTCGCAGCACATCTGAAGATGGCAAACAGCACTGTTGCTCACACCCCTCCTCGATCGGCGCATCGTCGTTGGACCCCTGCCACCAATCACGAGCCAACCGAGTTAACAGACACTTCCGTTCCACACACAACGAACCATCTGTTTTTAAGGCAAAATAAATAATGAATTAAATGTCCCTCCTAACACCACACCACGTGTCCTCTTTCTAAAGCTGCATAACAGCGAGCTGTAATTTATGAGGGTTTGTTCTGACATGGCTCTACATCAGCCGGTAGTGTATTGCTTGAACATGGAGTGCTCTGTGTGTGTGTGTGTGTGTGTGTTTGTTATTTTGCTTGGTTTAGCATTTTCAGACATTTTATCGTAATTGACTTGGCCAGGCTTACTTAACATGATCTTTCTGAATGACTATGATGGATCAACGTGTGGAGCTGCGGACTCAACAAAGCTCAAAATCAGATGTTATAGCTCTGCATGACCAAGAAAACAGACAGAGACCTACAGTTTCCCCTTTGACTTATATGCTTGGAGTGCATTATGCCTTGTTTTATACTTTCAGCTATATTAGTTATTAGACTTAGCTAGTAGTAATAAGCATCCAAGACTCATCAGCTTTTATTTAATTGCATTATCAATTAGAGCTCTGTCTTTGATTACAAAAAGAAAAAAAAACTTAAATCCACAAAAGGCCTTACTTTTTTCCAGGACTCAAGTTTCGCACCTTAATGTTCCAAATTATTTATTCAGTTATTCAGTGAAATTAATGGGGAGGTATGTAGTTATAAGAGTGAGAAACCATATCCCACTCTTTTTGGTGCTTATAATTATTTATGAAAAAAAAAATCACCAAAATTATGGAGAAATGTTTTTTTTTTTTTTGTTTATGGCACTGATAAAGCAAATGTGTTTTTTAAACTGTTACTTATTTATTTATTTACTTATTTACTTTATTAACCCGAGGAGGATTGGGGTGATGCACTTTATTCACTTCTAGACGCAGGTGTGAATTGTGTTTGTCTTCAGGTGTAACAACGACAGTCCTGTCGCCTTTAGGGGTAAAACACATTCAAGTTAAGTTACATTGTAATAAATGCATTATTTATCAGATTTGGCACGGAGGCCATATGTTAGCAGAGAGATCCAATTCCTCTATAAAAATTAAGCAAAGGAGAGAAAGAACCGTCATCATTTAAGGAACATGTTTCTTGGTTATTTTATAAAGGCTATTTCAGGAGCTGGTTATAAATGTCCCTTCCTAAATTTACCTCGGTTACATTAGTCTCAACGCCACCCCTATTAGTGTATTTTCCAAGCTTCTAGATGACCACACTTCACCTGTGGAAATTACACATGCAAAGCACATGAATTTTAGTGATTTAACAAGGTAGAGTTCATTATCTTTTAAGTTAAAGTGGATTTTTTTGTCCCAAGATTAATTCATGAAGGTTCTCTTAAAGTACTCAATCTTGTTGCGCGAAGACTTTTAGGTATCGTGTTTCCAGACCTCGTCAATAACCCCCGAGCATCTAACCCCCTTTTCTCTTTCTCTCTTTCTTTCTCTCGAGTGACAGATGGGTTGGCCCACCTCTCTGAGGACAGTCTTAGGCAGACCTGTGTATGCCTGACAGGATGGCACAGATCAGACGACATTGTGGAAGGTGAAGGGCCTTTTCGTTCGCCAACATCACTGTGTGATGCGAAGCAAAGGGGGCCAGTGGCAGCCTGACTGGCTGGGACAGATTCAAAAAGTGCGAGACCCTGTTTTGTGTACAAAACGATGGCACAGGCAGCTGGCAGTGAGCATATGACTGATAAGGTGCTGTTTGTCCTATGTGCTAAATCACCACTCTGTAAGGCTAATCTTTCTAGGAAACTGCTTCTATGCACTTGAATTGAACAGTAAAACAGTTTTGCATTAAATGTTTCAGTTTTTCCTTATGGACTGCATTTTCTATAAAACAATTAGTAGAATAATAGCTAATATCTAAACTAGATGTCCAGTTATATACTGTACCTAGTATTGTACACAGGTCATTGGTAAAAAAAAAAAAAAAGCCTAAATATTAGGCATTGTTTTTATGATTTTTTTTGTTCCTCATATTACAACAATTTTCTGACTTTTTAAAATTTTCTAATTTCTTATTAATGACAATGTCAGTGACAATTTGGAAACACCAATTAGCTTACCGTGCATGTCATTTGACTGAGGGAGGAAACCAAAATACCTGAAGAAAACCCACGAACCAGTGGGAGACCATGCAAACACCATGCACACAGACCCGAGACCTGAGGCCCGAGACTGGACTTAAACCTCCCACCCTCAAGGTGCAAAGCCACAGCACTTCCCAGCATTTATTAT